>JAUOBX010149915.1:0-12332 GCA_032360705.1 Eupentacta quinquesemita
CCTCATCTCACTGTTTTGTGAGAAGGTACGGTAGAGGAACATATCTGCTCTCACAATTTAAATTAGAAGTTCCAAACTAGTTTTATCGTTGTGTTATCTACATTACACGGGTTATAGTTCTGATGACAATCACAGTGGGAACGGAATGAATGTCCCCAATGAGTTTACACACAGATTGCTGTCTTTCAGTCCTCCCTGAGTAGGAAGTGCGAGTGAATTTCTCCTCTGTATTGAATGATTACTTTTATATATATCCATTCTTAACAATACTGTGAGGTATGGAAAATTCAACTTTGTATCGAATTTGTATCGTAGTATCGAGTATTTTTCTTCCAAGCGTGACGTCACAAAACATAGACCTAGTTTTCTCCCTCTTATCGACTAAAATACCATTTGGGACAATTTAGAGGTCAGATTTGATATTCATAGTCCCCAGCCACAAGGAATAATAATCTTCAATATCAAGTTTAGCAGTTCCATTGGCCTTCAACTTAGGTGAAGAACTATACTACATGTAGCCTGGCTATATCAACACCCCTACCGCCAGGGCAATACCATCCCGGGCGCCTTTATCAAAATGATTGTTCCAGGGTATGTGCATCATTCGTGACACGTCCCCCACTGGTCCTTCGAAATTGTCTGCTCGCTGACCAGTGGTAAATGTACTAGTGGAGTTGAATTGTCCCTGGGGAGGTGGGTGTCCGGCAACTGTCTATTCCTGACCCAGTTCCTGCACACGAATGCAGCGCCTCTAGTTGGAGTCGAATGGATTATCAATTGGGCGTTAATCCTGATCAATATAATAATCTCTGGGTTTATATATGTGTGATTCCATCATAAACAAGCACGCCAATGGTGATTATGTGCCGTGACTGGGTGTAGATCTTAATCTGGCTCATTTCGTCATCCTGATCATTGATGTTAAAAAATTAAATTGCAAAAAGTGTGTGGATTGTTTGTAGTATTATTGTGATGGGAAAAAACTCAAATTTGTCACATTTTGAGTTGAGTTCGATAATTATCTTGAGATATGTCATCAATGTTCACGATGAAATCATCCTTGCTGGGAAACTCCATGCTGATAAAAACTAGCTGGTAAAACTAGCTGATAAAACTAGCTGCTGAAATCCATAACATGTGACCATATCACATAGAACCGGCACCTTTTAGTGCTTGTGCTTAGTTCAATACATCAATAAGTTTGAAAGAGAATTTCACACGAAATGGAAAATATTGCAATATCAAATTTGAGTGACAGATTTCATATCCCTAAAATATGACGTTGTGGAACTTTGAATGAGAAAACAACAAATGTGCTTATGCACCATTTGGGATTGGAATATACAACTGCTACCTTGCTCAGAGTTTAAATTGAGGCAGAAAACAAATTTCATGCCGCCCATATTTATGTATCGAACAGCGCAATTTTGCCCAATAATCTTTATGAAGCAATCATCTGGGGAATCAGTGGAGTTTTTTTTAATTCAGATTGGCTAGCTTCTACAAAAAACAACAACAAAATATTTATGGGTAAGCCATGCAGATGTGATTCTGGGCAATTTATGCATTATTCAATATTCACGTCCCCTTCGAACGGGTAACATTGAATATCATGAAATGCGATGATTTTGAAGATGTAGGAATTTCAATACAACATGAGAATGACTCCTAGTACACCATTATTAATGATTTTGTTTAATATAGGAAAGTGGCGAAACTGAGTGGGCTATGTCTATTCACGGACAAAGCGCAATTCCTGAAATAACTAAATTTCCATGTCACATCCTCATTAGGGAATCACACATATACTCTCTTATCTCCGGTCGCGAATTCTATGCGATGATGACGTATTAATGTGACGTATTTTTCAGTAGTCCTAACAACAACCACAGAGGAGACGGCAGTTAATTCTGAATTGTCTCATCAGAGGGCCATCATCAAGCTGTCAGTTACGTCCTCAATGTGATGATCTCCAGTCACATAAGGTGAGATTTCAAAACAGTTCATCTGTTCATGGGCATCTTTTACCTGGTCCCAATCATTCTCTTCATTCATTACCCTCTCCATGTGTTCTTTCCAGACACTTCCTCTGTCTTTCTCACTGAAACTCAATCTACCGTCACTTCTTCCTCCATTTGCATCCCTCCCTTCTTTCCTCATCGTCTTCACGATCCTGAACACTGTATTGGGATTCTCGCTAATCTTGCACAGCTCCTCCTCGGCTCCCCCTCATTGCTTTTGCTACCACCTTCCTCCCCCCGTTTTATCATGGACTTGTACCTTGCCTTATTTCCCACAGACCTATCTTTGCACCATATTTTGTATGACGCTTTCTCATTCAAATCATCAATTTAGAGAAAGTTTCTCTTCAAAACGCCAATCAGGGGGGGTAATTTAAGTTTTTTGGCCAGGGGAGAACCTATATATGTTTCTCTACAGAGAAACAAGTACCTGGCTGCCAGTCTTGCCTATGTATTGTCGTATAATTAACCTATTCTGTGATATTCGAAAGTCGATCGACATTTGCGAATATTTTCAGCTGCAGCTCTTGCACTAATAATCAGCATGTGCAGGTAAAATGGTTTATGTTCGAGAATCGCCGTAATGTTTGGGGAATGACCTCGCGGAACTCGTACGAACAGTTAGTATATACATGAAGTCTGTTTTTTTCCGCCATTATCATGTCAATATTTCTGGATGATATTTGTAGGGCTTGTTATTGTTCAGTGTTTATGTTAACTTCGATTACCATTCATCTATATAATATATACGTATATATATATATATATATACATATACATATACACATACAGAAAAATTGCCCTAACCATGTCTGGTTGACCTCAGATGACCTTGACATTACCCTCATGTTGTTCAGAACCAAGTAAAGACCTTACCCACCAAGTTTCATTCGAATTCGACGAAGAATTAAAAAATCGCATATTTCACACAAATTTGACCTCCGATGACCTTGAGATTAGCGTTTTGTTTTTCAGCACCACCTACAGTACACATTCACCGAGTTTCGTTCAAATCCGACAAAGTTAGGAAAATCGCATGAATTACGGAAATTTGACCTCTGGTGACCTTGAAATTACCGTAATGGTTTTTGGGACCAACCATAGTCCGCACCCACCAAGTTTCATGTAAATCAGATGAACTTGACATATATTCGCAAAAAACATGCGCAATAGGGGGCAGCAGTCATGCAGTGAAGCTGACTTCCGAACAAATCCTAGATTTTACTGGAGCGAACACGTGTACCTAGTTTCAAATGAACCGGACAGAGCGTTAGAGAGTTATAGCGCTAACAACTGAAGTTTCATGCCGCACAAAACCTTCAATATAGAGGGCTGCAGTCATGTACCAATGCCCACTTTCGAACCCATCCAAGATTTTGCCAGGGCTGACATGCATACCAAATTTCAAATGAATCGGACAAATCGTTAGAGAGTTATTGCGCTAACGCCTGAAGTTTCCGGCGGCGGCGGCGGCGGAGACATCGGTGGCTACACCCCCAAAACCATAATATCCCCAGACGCTGAAGCGCGTCCCGGGGATATAATTACACGCTATAACGTGTGGGATATACATACAAGCCACTAATGATCAGGCGTTATTTCCGTAGAAGGATTGGCGAACGCTGTGAATCAGTGGTGAACCGGTATGTAAGAGCAGGATCACTCATTGTTATTATTGATATCATCAGGCTATCATTGTACTATTATTTTTAGTATTAGTACTATTCTTTCTCATATCTATTCTTTTCTATTCAGATCATGGCTTTAAGCGAACAGGAACTGTCTGGTAAGTCGTACATAGCCGAAGAATTTGATACGATCGGTAACTCAGCAATTATCGGTTCATGTTATCCATGTTTTCTGCTAATAATTTACACAATGCCAACAAAAGTCATCAGATGATTCACTAATAGTAAAAATATATATTCTACCAAGTCAATCCTCTATAAAAACATTCATAGGCTGACCTGACAATCTTTTACGATGGCCGTAAGACTTACGACTATGTTCACGGAATAGCCATTCCTGATGGGCCCATACCGGATCATCTGACAACAGTCATACCAAATGACAGAAACTGCCAACTGGCGTGGTTTGGCCACGTCACAAGGCATGAAAGCCTTTTCAAAGACATCAGGCTGCTGTAGAGGGCTGCCGCTTCAAGGCTCGGGATGGGTCGCTACCCGTGTTATTCATTTGAGTATTTATCGATAATACCCGTAGTTATTCAGTCATTATTCAGGCATCACGTCACACGGCGTACTCTTCGAGCTTGCCAGCTCAACAATGAAATCAGTAACAAGGGATTAATTTTCAAAAGAAATTACTCCAGTAGGCCCATCATCTGTTTCAACGTAAGACCAGTGGTTGCTTGGGAACACCCAGTGGCTCTTTTTATTGCTGTTTAAACTGCTGACAGACCAGGACATGATATGAACATCAACAATTTACCCCCTGCTCTAAAGTCTACTCTAAACCATGCTTCATTACATACACAACTACATAAAGAAAGTGGTAATAGTACACATTGCTTCCAATTCTTCGTTTGGTCAACAGGAGAAAATGTTCTTCTCTTGACTAATATGGTTATTCTTCCCTAAAATATCCCCTGACCCGTCCCGCCCATGGAATCCGTAAGGACCAGTGTTTATCAACGCTTTTCTTTGAGTGAATACCCTGTGGTCACTGGTTATTTCAGTCCTCTCTGTAGAGTACGCAATGTAAGCAATTTGGAAGCAGCACTATTCCTGTCGTCTGAACATTCACCACATGTAGGCTAGGGCCGAAGTGTCGGGAGGCGAGACCCCATGCCTCCACAGCTGGGCGCTGTCCGCAGCGTATGCCTCGAAATATGACTAGACCGGTATAATATCCGGCTGGAAGGCTGATGAACAACCAACTGTGTCATCATCTCGGTAAACTGAGTGAGAGGTAACTAATGAGCACATTTAGAGGCGGGGCAACTGTGGCAGACAAACCTTCAGGCTCTCTACTTGAGTATTCTATTGAGCAACCAATTCAAACTCTACAACAATTGATTCTGCTCCAGAAAATTGTTGAACATGATTAGTATATATTCTCAATCGTGTTGAGGTCATCTGAGTCTGATCAAGGGCAGCCCCATTCGTTTAAACACGAAAGGGTCCTGATTGACCTCCTTAGGCATTTTATTGATTTGGGTCGAGGCTGGTTCTGGAATAGAATGGTCAAAACTCATTGCTTCTTCGACTTTGGAGAGACTCGAGACGCAAAGGACCCACACACCTCTCACAATGGGAAAGTAGCATTTGCACAGCAAAATACATGTCTCCTCACTTTTTGGTTTATATCTTGCAGCTAAAAAGACGAAATTAGTGAAGACCCTGAAAGACTTCTATCAATCGCGCTGCGATTCCATTCTGCCCATACCTTACTTGAGAGACAAGAGTTATGAATTGGACGAGATCTTTGTTGACAGCGGACTCAAAAAGGAAGAGGAACCAGCAAACCAAGGCGTATGGAAACGCTTGGACTCCTACGAGGAGTTACTAGGAAATACCGAAGGAACGTCCCCAATAAGGCGGATCATACAAGGGGATCCCGGGTACGGGAAATCCCTGCTGAGTCTACACCTTGCACAGAGGTGGTGCAAGGGAGATGAATCTCTGGCAAAGTTTGAAATACTGATAATTCTTCAGCTCAGGCAACTCCGTAGTGTCAAATCGGTCTACAAAGCTATCAAGCGATGTCTCGCGCGAGCGACCGACGTAAGTGCCAAGGATATCGAGGAAATCATCCGATCCTCCTCCGTACTCTTTGTGCTAGATGGCTACGACGAGTACCCAGAAGTGGATAGTCCAGCCAGTATAATAACCCAGATCTTCAAGGGCGAAGTCTGCTCCAAATCAGAGGTGAACCTTACCTCCAGATATTTCCCCAGTAAATATCGAGAAATGAGGCCAGCTCGGTTCAAGCTCACTGGATTCGACACCAAAGAGCGTGACAAGTATCTAATGAACAGTGTCACCTCTGGCAATGCCGTCGAAGCCAAACGGATCAAGAAGTGTCTCGAGGGTAATCTTGCACTTGCTGCTCTATGCCAGGTACCACTGTTCTTCGCCTGTTTCGCCCACATCAGTCATGAGGATGAATCACAATTAAATGAGTTCACTTCTTTGACCATGTTTTTTGGATATGTCATGAAATGCTTCAACGCCCACCTTCGAATGAAAACCGAGTTGCCGTCTGTGCGGAAACTATCAACAGAGCTCGAGAACAGTCATGATGAACTGTCAAAGATTGCATACGAAGGTTTACGAAGGAATGAGCCTTTGTGGGAGAAGAATTTGATGTTGGAGCTGATGGGAGAGGAGCACTACGAGTATTTCACAAGCCTAGGAGTCATGGTGGAGGAAGATGTTGTCAGGGAGGAAGATGACAGCGAACAAGATGGCACTAAGGAAGGTGACAGCAAGGAAGTAACGACTTCACGAATTGTGAAGTTCTACCATGACATTATTTGTCAGTGGTATGCTTCCTTCTGGTTGAGAAGGGTGGCAGTGGCCCGTGAGGAGGAGACGCTCAAAATAGCTCTATCCAGACTGGACCCCTTGAAGCACGGTTACATGTACCGATTTGCATGTGGCCATGACCCGTCAGCCAGGGAGAAAATTATCAGCCACTTGATGAAAGTTGAGGGTGCCTCCCAGATTGCTACACTGTGCATCTACGAGAAGTCGAGGGATGGGCAGGCTGTCAAACAACCAATAGAGGAATTATGCTCCCAGAGAGTGTACATCAAAGATGATGATAGCAAGATCATGCAGGTGTCCGCCATTCAACTGTTGAAAGACGCATCCAACGATGGCGTAAGTATTTTTGGAAAATTATTATCTTCCTGGAGTCATTCCTCAAGAGACATATTCCATATCCCACAGCATCTACAATGCAAGTCTCTGTAATTGACACGTCTCGGCATTACCTGATGGGCAACTATTATTATTAGTCTATCGACGAGCGTTTCGATGAAGAGAGAGAGAGTGAGTAGCTAACTTATTTACTAAAGTACTCATTGATGAGTTGTTGAATTAAAGGAGATGAGTTCTGATCTATTGGAGTACCCATATAGAGGAGTGTCCAATTGATGAATAATGAGTAGTCAAATCATTCACAGAAGAACACCCACTGACGAATGCTACAATGTGGCCCTGATCTATCGGATTACACATGGACGAAGGAATAGGGATGAGTAGCCTACTACTTCACTGGGGTACCCATAAACGAGTGTTCCAATAGCGAGAGAGGGGTTAACTCATTGATCTAATAGTGTACCCATATACGAGTATTTGGTTGAACAGAGATGATCAACCTACACATTTACTAGAGTACTTTTTGACGAGTGTTCCAATAGAAAGAGAGGGGTACTTATCTATTGGAGTAACCATTGACCGTTCCAATATAGGACAGGGGGTTCCATTCTGATAAAGTACCGATACTAGTTGCTCTAATAAAGGGAGAACTGTACTGATGTATTGAACCACTAATTGATGAGTGATCAGACAATGAGAGATGAGCTCTCTCTCTAGAGATATAATTAGAGGTACTATTCTCATTGTTGAGTATTCAAATAGGCCAAATAAGGAGGAGCTTGAATCGGTTTAATTAGGGTGGTAGTGTAATGGCAGTAAGAATCCTTTGCCCCAGCAGAGTCTATATGGAGCTGAAATTTGTATAGCTTCGTCGAATGGAAGTGCGATAATCTTATTGTCGATAGCAAGAACTGGTGTGAATGAAACCTTCAAAGTCGATGCCTTTCTCTGTCACATTTACAGGTCAACATCACCGAAGTATACTTGGAACATTCCTTCCACGGATTGAATGAATCCAAGACAGAAGTTTGTCTAAGATCTGGACTCCTTCTGCCGGCACTGAAAACGGTTGGGAAAATCACAATAAAGGAGAACAACAATGAGATTGGAACAGATCAGGTGCAAGGCGTTATTAATTACGCAAGACAGTCCAAAGAAAAGCGAAAGGAGATCGAGTAGGTATTTTGATGTTTAAAAGGCTTGGCAATTGCGACATGTGAAGGATAAACATGGGGCCATAATTACGCCGTTGCATTAAAATGAAGTCCAGTCGTCGGCGACTCAATTTTCAGTGTGACGTCGCAATATATGTTAACAAGTTCTATAGTTACAAAGTATTAGCATAGTAGCGATACCGGAAATTCAGATTGACGTCATCCCAGCCAAACAGTGGAGGGGAAAATATTACGTTTTGCAACGAATTTCTTTCACCATCTATGAGGAACAACAATTTGACTTTACCCTTTCTAAAAAGATGTGATCTTTTGTACCTCTAGATTCGTAGACTGCGAAATCCCGGAATTCACGAATGTCGTTCTTCCGCAAGAGTTGAAGGACTATCAAATAAAAGGTAGGTTCTGTGACCCGAAAGCGTCACTTGCGAAATGCGGAATCATTATCAACAAATCGGCAGCAAATGCCAAATGAAAAAGAATATTCACCGAAGTCCTATCGCGAAAGCAACATCATCGAAAGCTAAAGCTGAATTTCTGCTAATTTTCATCATACTGTTCATAGTATAGGCCTGCATTCAAGAACAACATGGTGTCGGAATGTAATTATTGTCAGTTTTATGTGTTGGATTAACTGGAGTCTCGTGGTGTTATACTAATCGATTGGTTGACTAAACGCCTAAATAATAACGGTACAGTACAATCACGTCACCTTTTCCGTGACTGCTGTTGCGGTCGTTGGGGTGCCATCGAAGATACAGCCAATACACTTCTCCATTTGGACCTGTCTTTCTCTGGGATTCTGCGAAGGTCAAACTAGTCCATTCCTTAATATTCTCCTCCCCTCTCTTTCTTTGTCTTCCAGTATAATGAAACAATATAATTATACCACATTGTAATTAATCCTCTCTCTCTCTTGCAGTCTTCCGCGTGAATGGTGATCTGGTGGATTACTTGGAGCCAACAAGTGGCGTATGGAAGGTTCGTTTTAGATTTTAGAGACTGTGATGTCGATGATGCTGTAATGCGGCTGTATTTATCTTCAGAAAATTGTTCTCCTCAGAAAGGAGTCCCTACAAGTATACACACACATGAAGAACATAATTGGGAGTTAACGAAACGCAGTATATATGTAGGTGAAACTTACCGGAGATTGGTACATCAATTATGTTTTTGTCGATTGATCAACTGGTTCTGTGAAGGAAATCGGTTTTCCGCAGATATACGTTGCTGGCAAGATGACTAATCGAAACACAATTATTTATATTAGGTTTAATTAGTCGAACTCCGATACAGCGACCTGGCGTACAGCTGAGGCGAAACAAGCAACAAATAAGCCAATTCACGGTTGCATATATATTGTATGATAATGATAAATGTCAAAAGTCACGCGAGAGCGCACGAAGACCAAACTGCACGAACAGTGTAAAAAGTAATAGAGAGATTAGTTTTGGGGCAGTGCAATGTTCCGAAATTTCCCTGCAGAAAATTATAGATTCATTCACCACAAAAGCTCACTAATATCTCCCTTCCATCCGAGGACAATGATATAGTCAACATTTTTGTGGAAAAGAAATTATTCCTAATGAGTTATCGGCAGTTCGAAAATACCCCCTTACAGGTTGATGTGTCAAATTTCGTGTCCGAACGTTTAGCCGTTGTGAACATGCGCATTGACAACAGTGAACTGACTTAGTTACCCCTACTTCAGTAACTTGGTAAGTCGTTACGAGGGCGCTGCAAGTTGAACACGCACGTATATAGTTGATGATATTTCTGTACGTGATGTTGATGATTCGAATACGATTCATTTCATTTCTGTTCGGCCCGTTAACTTTTCTTTGTCTACGATTTGGTCTATAATCTTTATTTACTTCCCTACCTCAAGCTACTCATAGAGTATTTTAATAGGGCACCTCAATTAACGGAACACCTCGTTCGACAGTAGCATTATTCCTGCTTTCAGTACGTATTCTATTTCATATTCTTCATGCATTACTGCTATCACCATTTTGCGGGCAGCACGCGAGACGTAAAATCAAACGATTTTCTTGAAACATCCACATATATAATAACGTCTTGTACAGGAGAATACCTGGAATATGCGCCATCTCACACCCATTCCTCCCCACGGCATGCCTAAATATAATTTTTGATGCAGATTATTAATGTTCTTACCCCCAAATTAAAATGCTTGTTGATTTCCTCAGTGAATTAATTAAACACATCTCTCATCCGGAATAATCTGTTTCTCTCATTAGGAAATTGAAGTTGTTTTCTCTCAGTCAATTTGCGAAATTCCACAATATCACAATGTACACAATGGCATCGCTGTGATATTTCATTGATTACATTGCAATAGAAGTAGTTCAATAACGCTGTAGAATCCTGGTTATGGTAGATTTTCCGGCAGCGTTGACTCTGATCAATCACCGTACCTTATTCAATCGCCTCCAACGACATTTGGTTTCAACTTGAGTGTAAAACTAGGGAACACCATTTCAGGTAGTCAGGAACTTTTTGGCTGTCCCACAGGTATCAGTTGTGTGCCTAATCATTTCGTTCATGGTTACTCGTCCAGTTGGGCAAATCAGTGAACGCCATAACATTAGTTAATAACTATAGTAATGCTGACGAACATTATTATTAGGTAATCATTTCCTGGCCAGGGATATCCACATCAGGGGTGGCTAATCTGATATCTACAGTGTGGAAAAGGTCAATAATCTGGAAGTCGTTATCGACTCTCACCTCGCAATGCAGGATCAGGTGTGCAGTGAGGTTGAGTCCTGCCAGTCCATACTATATCCGCAGTATTGACAAAATTAGAGAAAGCTGTTCTCGGTTGTTGGTGCAGTTGCTGTGTCAGTACGGAAACGGCCAGGTTTTTTCTGGCGACTTTCACCGATATGTGTTGAGCTGTGGCCATTTTATTAGTGCGTGTATACCGCGTTTGTGTGTGCGCGCGCAGTCAATAGCATTTCCAATTCGTAATGGATGCGCGCGTCGCACTATCTATCGCATAGATACGTACATATTTCATGGAGCGCCGATATTTTAGCCGCCTCAGAATTACACAATTATGAGGAAGAATTTCAAGGAATTTCGGGAATACGGGATCCCGTTCAATTACATCACATCGTGTGCTGTTTTCCGGCAAAATTCAACAGTCTGGAGAACCATTCTGCTACAAAGAAAAATGAGGTCGCGCGTTCCGTGTTCCGGCCCAAAAGACTTGGTTTGGCATACATTACCTTGTTACCTTGTACCATCGAGTCCGACCCCTGGTGATGATCATGACTTTCATCCTCCATTCCTTCCGGTTCCTGGCTGTCTCTCACAGTCCGTCCATAGTTCGCCCTGACGCTCGTTCGATTCCATCCATCCACCCTTCCTTCTCGATTCAGCGCGCATTCCCATCATCATAGCCTTTTCCTCTGCTCGCATGATGTGTCCAAAATATGAGAGTTGTTGTTTCAGAATTTGGGCTTCCAGTGTCACCGAAGGACGAAGGTTGTATTCCTTCGACGATCGAAGCATTTGTCCTGTGTGCAGTCCAAGGTACTCTTAACGGCCTCTGCAAGCACCATATCTCAAAACTGTCTATTCTTTCCCTCATTTCCTTTGTTAGTGTCCAAGATTCACACCCATACAGCACCACTGGGAAAACAAGCACTCTCAACAGTTGACTCTTCGTTTTAATAGAAATCGCAAATCTTGTTTAATTATTCCCGTCATTGCCGCTTTCCTCAGGGCGGGCCGTTGCACTATCTCTCCTCTACAGGTACCACTGTCTTCAATTATTAAGGAAGATGAAGTCGTGTACTATTTCCACTTTGTTCCTATTCAATATAATTTCATCCAGCTCCTCTGTGCACAAGACCTTGGTCTTCTTCAGGTGTAACCCAGCTTGTCCGCTGAACGTCCGCACTCTTTCCGAAAAAATTGAGGAGATCCGCATTGCTTTCCGCAAGCAGTTTGGTGTCATCAGCATATCTGAATTTGTTGACTGTTTCACCCCTAGCTCTACATTGTCCAAATTTGCTTGCCTCAATATCTACTCGGTATAGAGGTTGAAAAAGTAAGGTGAAAGGATGTACCCCTGTCGAACTCCCTTCCCGATGGTGACACTTTCTGTTTCCTTGTACTCATTCCGTACTTTTGCCTCCTGTCCATTATATAATAATTCAATCACATGTACCAAGTTCTTGGGAATTCCCATTTCTGTCAACATTTTCCACAGCGTTGGATGATCAACGCAATCGAAGGCTTTGCTGTAGTCAATGAAGCAC
>JAUOBX010150025.1:0-12331 GCA_032360705.1 Eupentacta quinquesemita
GGATCAGGTTGGGATTGTACACCCCTGCCTCGATAACATCTGAGCACTAGTCGAAAAGAGGAGGCGAGTTATCGCCGCGGCTCATCCACGATCAACATGGCCAGGATTCCTCGATGAGCCTTCAGTGGCTTCCTGGAACTGTAGTACAAACAAATATACAAACGAACAAACAAAAGTTTGACGCGACGTCCGAGCTGCAGATGTCCGACATCTGGACTGTGAGGTTTGATCTTGAAATGATTGATACTAGACCCTACCCTGTTGAGTCTGCTCGGAGTAAAGTGTAGCACGAATATGAATGCCTTGAGTTATCTCTCCCACTGATCGCCTCGTTGGTGGCGGCAATCAGAGAACGGATAAATCAGAGGGGGTATTAAAGGGGAACTCCAGTGATGAAATAGGGAGTAAACTCGCCGAAACGACCCACAAGGTCTAGATTGATACAGGTTCAGGAAGCCACTGAAGGCCCATCGAAAAACCCTGACTGTGTTGGTCGTGGAAAAGCACCGGCGATAACTCGCCTTCTCTTTTCACCTGGGTCTCAGATTATATTGAGGCAGGAAGGTCATTTTCAGGACTGTGTGAGGCAAATACTTCTTCTCCCACAATTTGAATTTAAGTTTTGACAGTTGCTCGGTATCAATGACCGACGTAACATATAGGGTGTTCATGAATTTGAGGTCCAAAGATGATTCATGTGTCAAGTTTTACTATTTTGCTCTGACAATCCAGCAGTTTGTACTCCTACAGATTGGACCAGATGATAAGAAAAGTTGGTCATTAGTATCAATGACTGATAGTACAAATAGGGTTCAATAATTGAGGTTGGGGAGCTACTGTGGCAAGGGCACACTTGTTTGTTTCTTGGAGAGATATTTTCGTATGCTTTCGTTCTGAATGAGCTCTTTGATTAACTCTCGATTGTCTTCCGTCAATCAATAACAAGCTTTGTTTGTCTTTAACAGCTGTCAACCCTTGCGACAACAGTATCTGCGTCAACGGCGGTGTGTGCATCCCAGACCCATCGAGCTGCAATTCATATTCCTGCCTCTGTATTGGCTGCAATGCTGGACAGTTCTGCCAGTTAGGTAATATCTTATTGATACAGGAACTTGATGATGAACTTCATCAGTCCGTCACAACCATCATATGCCATTGCAAAACCACGCCCTACTCTTCCGTGAACATCTTCTTAACAGCCTTCACCTTACAACACATTGAATGGTATGCGCCAGCCTGAACGAGTCTCGAATCATTGAAATATTTCGAATGCGAGGATCTAGAGACTCTAATTAGCTCTAATTTATCCAACTTTTAATGATTACCCTCGAATGAAAGTAGTGAAGGTAACACAGATAGTAGTGTAGGCTTGCCCACATCAGACAGATGCTGATACTAGTACATTCAGTATCATTCCCCATTGGCAACGTCGTGTATCTCGCTCGCGCTGTTGAACGATTTTATTATCCCAATATTCGATGTCTGAACAGACAATAGTGACACCGAATCATCACTTTTAGTCATACCGTTAATTTCTGCCAATTGCCCATGTTGGGATTTAATGGATTCACCCGAACTGAGTCCCAAAGACGCTGCGAAGACCACGAGTTCCACGAACCATGACTTCGACGGTACGAAGCAACAGACCTAGCAAGCCTATTGGTGATTGCAAAAATCACAATCGACAGGCAGACATATGCCCTATTAAGTGCTCAAGTACGGCAGCAGGTTTTTGATTCCTTGACGATAGTCTAAGGAATCTATGCAGTCATGACAGTATGTGTGTGTGTGTGTGTATGTAACGCCTGGCTTGTTAACACGATAACTCGACCTCACTTGGATGGATCCAGCTAGTACTTTGTATGTGTGTTCTCCATGATGTGTACACGGTCCCTATCGTTTCGGGGTCAGGTCAGAGATCATCTGAGGTCAACAGAGGTCAACAGAGGTCAAAGTCTGAAAATCTTGTTAACAGCATAAGTCCAGAATGCTTGGTCGGACCAGTCTGGAATTTGGTATACAGCTTTGTTATGGGGAGTACAAAAACCCCATTGTTTTCGGTGTAGATCAGAGGTCATTTTCTGGAGAAAAGGAAATTGTAGAAAAATTGATATTTTGGTCAATTTCAGCTTGTTAACACGATAACTCGACCCCATTCGAATGGATCCAGCTCATACTTGGTAAGTGGGATCCCCACAATGAGTACATGGTCCCTATCGTTTTGTGGTCGTGTCAAAGGTCATTGGAGGTCACAACTCTGAAAGCCTTGTTATGACAGCATGAGTCCAGAATGATTGGTCCGACCAGGTTGAAATTTGGTTATGTAACTTTGTTATGAGGGTACATGTTTTTGGTGTAGACACTATTGTACTGTGGATTTTCCATGGAATGATATACACGATGCCTATTGTTGATGCCATCAGAAGTCATTAATAATAATAATATCACGCACTCATATAGCGCTATAAAATCACTGACTTGCCTAGAGCGCTCTACAGATATTACCCTGATCATAGGATATTGTTTGCCCTCCAACAATCCCGGAGAGTATGAGTGGCAGCAGCTAATACAGCGCCTAGTTGTACCCAATTTCCTCACAGGTCCCCATTTTACTGATGGGTTGACAGGTGGAGCTCTCCTTATTGAACGCCCGAGCCAAGACTCGAATCCACAACCTTCAGCATGCCAGGCGAGTGGACTAACCACAACACCACGACCACCTCACTCCAATGCAGTCAAGGAATCACTCAGCCTTGTGGCTTTCTGGTTTATACATGGGACCACGTATCTTAACATGTTCCAGAGACGGGGCGAAGAACATGAGTTCCACGAACCATGATCTCGGCGGTAACAAGCAACATACCTGGCAAGCCTATTGATGATCGAAGAAATAACAATCGACAGGCATATATATGCCATATTGAGTGCTCATATACGGCATCAGGTCTCTTATGCGTGGGTCCACGTGTCTGAACGTGTCCGAGTTCCAGAGACGAAGCGAAGGCCATGAGTTCCACGAACCATGAGCTCGGCGTTACGGAGCAGCAGACATAGCAAGCTTAGGGGTGATCGAAGTTATTACAGTAGATAGGCATATATATGCCCTACCAAGTGCAATGATATGCCAACAACTAAGAGACACGGCGCTGCGCCTCGGAGTAAACAAGTCCCACTCATTCATTGGGTCCAGACAAAATACTATGTTAACGACGATACTCTCTACATATTCATCAGCATTCAACCCTTGTTCAAGAGCACCATGCGCCAACAACGGTATATGTAGTGATCTGCAGGAGACCTGTGCCAGCTACCAATGTGAATGCCGCGGCTGCTTCACTGGTTACAACTGTGAGACACGTAAGTAAAAAGTATGCTCCATTGATTAGGACTCCGATTACTAACATTTATTAGTATCGGACAAACACATGCATGCGATATTACAACTGGAATAAATGTGAATATGCAAAGAGTAATTACATGAAAGTCCTCGTGGGCTTATGAAAAACTGTGGGCCGCTCCCATGTGGTAGTGGGAACACTTTGACCTAATTGAAAAGGAAAGACGAAAACCCAACCCAAACCTAATCCCACCAAAATAATTGACCTAAATTCCACTGCGAGATAATAAAGATATTATGAATCAATACAATCTTCTTAGATATTCAGTGACATGTTATCGAAACAAATATATGGTTTTGCAGATTTTGGATCCGGCTTAATGGATTGAACTTTGTAGAAACAATGTTACGTGATGATACAGAGAAATCATTTCTACTATGTATATATATATATATAAACATGGCCGTCTAGATGCTTACTCTCGCACGCATGTTCAATATTCTTCAGTTACCATGTGGCCTATTGGTGGTGATGTACGAATAACACTGCCCTCTTTGACATGTCTCTTTTCTGTTATACAGCGATTCCAAACCCATGCGACTCCTTCCCGTGCCAGAATAACGGTAACTGTGCAAGGGCTCCCGGAACATGCTTCGGGTATACTTGCCAGTGTCAATCGGGCTTTGGTGGTGTTCTTTGCGGGGCCGGTAAGAAAGTTTCTTGCATTCATGAATGCATGATCAAAATCGCTTTGTTTTCACTTCTGCTTCTTGTGATGTTCTAAACTGAAACTGTCCGGGATCCAGGGGAGAGTCAATCTACCGACTGACCGATAATCGATGATTCTGATCCAGTCTTGTTGTATCGCGGGTTCCCTGGTAAATGCAGTTGTAAATTCCCACAATCGATGTAATCTCATATGACGAGGCGTTCTTCTCACGAATAATTATCGGGATGAACAAGTATACATTTCAAAATTTGAATTTCTAGGCCGCTGTAATATGTGTACGAGTCTGGTGGTGCTGTGATTGATGCTGAACAAGCTGTTCAATGTCTTCAATAGGCAAGGTTTGTTGACCAGAAACGGATGGGTTGGAGGAGGTGAGGATAAAAGGTGGGAAATTCCTCGATGGCTTATCTGGGTTACTTATGAACACGCAAATTGGTGTTAATATGTCCGTTGGAAATTTGTATAGCATGTTTACAGTTTCTGAACTACAAACTGTTTCTCCACCCGGCTGGAAGAACCCATGGCGGCTCGTTTTGACATTTCCCTAAACAAACGACGTGCCTATGCATTCCTGCAAGAATAACACTAAAATATTTCGATTAACACATTTATGCCTATCATTGATGAATCAGAATTAATGATAGTACCGTTGTTCCCACAGCTGCTGTGGTCGTGTCCAACCCGTGTAATAACTTCCCCTGTCAGAACTTCGGCTGCTGTGTATCGCTCGCAGGGAACGACTATAAGTGTATCTGTCGGAACGGATACACTGGTATCGACTGCTCAGAGGCAACAGGTATGTTCAAAGACATTCAGGAGGCGACTGACGGTAGGCAACTTTCATCATTTTCGAATTTGCCCTTGTGATCAGTTTATGAATAATAAGTATTATTATTGACGCTGGAGATTAACAAATTGACAAGTAACAATTGGTCAGTAGACATATCTAGGGATTATATCTAGTGACAAAACAAAATATGGACACACTTGTTACAGGTTGTCGGGCCCTCAGACAGGGTTTGTAATCTTGCAGACAAATTGGTAGTGTCCTGGCAATACTGTTGAATAAAGTATAACAATAAAATACGCACTACACGTAGAGTGAGAAGACATATTTAGGTGTGGAAGAAAACAATACTCTGATCTTTTCACTTCATAAGTACCAGCAAAATAATGTTTTCATAGAATGAAGGAAACCCATTTTTACTCGGTAACCCCTCACTGAAAAAGTGTGTGAATTCGAATCAACATTTGATATGGATCTCTTGTATTCTCCTTTTTTTCTCGGCCGCCGTCATTATTGACGATTGGCTACCGATTGAATGCATCTCCTTATTATCCTCTTCCAAGCAGCATTGTTTTGAGCTAGGCCTTTAGCTTCCACGAGGCTCTACACTGTCCATTACCCGGTGTTCGTCATACCACTGTATATTTTGACGTGCACCCTTTCCCTTTTCTTCAACCTTCCCTCCCCAATGCACTACAACTCCCTCTATGGCCGAGGTAAGATAGCTTTCTGCTTAACTATTTCCCCAAGTTATCGTCGTTTTATTCCGGTTTCTTTCAGAAAGCTTATATTTATCTTCGGCTCCTTCCAGTCGATTTCCAGTATTCAAAATCCACATTCCAGCAACAAGCAGTCGCAGTCACTTCTCGTCTGCTTGAGTTCATACATTGCTTAGTTATTTCGTGAGTGTAACGATGGTTCAATCTATCAAATTTGATATTGACCACCAGCCCATTCACCCGTTTAATTTTACCAGGTAACGTGATTGTCGCGAGAGACTCTTGTAGGTTCAATCCATGCGGTAACGGAGGGACTTGCTACAACAGCTACAACAGTAACAGCAATGTATTCGCCTTCGACCCACAGTATACGTGTGTGTGTTCACCTGGATTCGCCGGACAAAACTGTAACATCCCAACAGGTGGGTACGATATGTTCTATGCTTCCCCTCATTGTTCTGCGGCGAGCATAATGACACCCCTCATGCTTGGACTATTTTTATGAGGCCTACAGATGTCTCGCTCAACATTAAAGAGGGGTTTGCAAAAGTAGATTATAGGGATTGAGACATATCATCAGATGTTCACTCCACGTTTTGTTGCGTGTGACAAACTCTGGGGTGTAACAATCGCTAAGCTCTGAATTTTATGAGTTTGTCCTTGAGCGCACGGTCTGAGCGCATTTTCATTTTCACTATAGTGAGCAGCTTACGACTTGCTTACGATCAAGTATCGCAGCTTGTGGTTAATACTCCGCAGTTTCACCCATTCGACTTCCCTATGTGTACCGTATTGGCATGTAACAAGAGAGAGAATAGCCAAGTTGCTTAATCAAGGAATCATCTAGGTTACCCAAGGTAAATTATGTGTTGTGCAGTTGTTTATTCTGCGGTGACTGACAGTCCGAAGGATTCTACCGACAATCATACTTGTGTCGTTCTATTAACGTAACAAGGGGAAAAGTTGCTCAAAGGTACATGATTTAGGCCTATGTATAAATTGTGACCATTAGGAACTTGCTATTTATCCCACCCATTACGTGGATTATCCTGGAATCGCGGGGAACTGTGTTATTCAAACAAGTGTGTAGAATATGCTACACCCCTTTTTACGGCCAAAATGACACTCTTCCCGTCTAGCTTCAGAAACATCGATATACCCAGTTTCCACTCAACATAGAATGGTGTTTGGTTCATTTTTCTGAATTTATATTTTGATGATTCACACCGAGGATAGAGAAACTGTGCTGTTTAGGAGAAACATTTTGAAAAACCGCGCTGAATAAAATGTTCCTCATGAGAATTATTTTGTTGTGCAACTGTGGATTTGGGCAGGTTCTGAATGCTGTTGAGCGGTTAGGAATTATATTTTGAAAACTGTTCTTTATACCTTGTTCAACATTCTTTATGGCTCGGAGGTTGGGTGCCTGTACGCTACCGGAAGTGTTGGCAGGGTTGTTATTGTTGCGAACCTCCATTCACCAATACTCCTAAATTTGGGTTGGATGGAATAAAAAATGAAACAAATTAGGACTTTTAATAGCGCCTCATATCCACCTCTCAAAAAGAAAACTCTTTAGACAATGTATTTCAGTGCCCAATTGTGAACCAGGCACACCCATTTGTTAATTCCTTTTTATCGATCCAGGGGACTCCCCACATATACATATATCACAACGCTATTCGTATTCACCTCGCAGGGTATCCATTCAAGCTTGAGAGGAGTAATGCAGATACTAATATTACTTTCATACATGTGCGCGCGCCTAAGGTACAGGATTGACAAGTGAGCAGGGGTAATATATGTGGAGCGCTTTGAGCATGTCATCGACGTGGGAGAAGCGCTATATAAGAACGGGTTATTATTATTTTATGTTAGTAAAACTATCTAATATTGTTGCGTTTTTTATTTGCTTTCCAGCCACTCTACCATCACTCGATACATGTATTGATACCAATACCATTTGCCTCAACGGAGGTGTATGCCGCAACACGTACTGTAGCTTCAGTATGGACCTTGGTACTTTCTGTGATTGTCCAGTTGGTTTCTTCGGCGAAAGGTGTCAAATACGAGGTATGTTAAATGTATACATAATTATGTCCAGCACATTCGATCTGATTTCATACTATGGGTTCATGAAATCACCCAAGGATCATCGTGCGGGGTCGTGGATAGGCTAGTGTTCAGGTGATAGTGATATAGAGGTTTGGCCAATCTTACTATTCCCTGCACCCCAAGATGACCACACCAATTCTCTATATAGGTGAGTTACCTTCGGGACCGGATCTTGGTCGGAATGTGGAGAGCTCATATTATTTGGTTTTTCACACATTTCCATTATCGAGAAGGCGGGTTATCGCCGGTGCTCATCCACAATTGACACGGCCAGGATTCATCGGTGAACCTTCAGTGGCTCCCTGAACTCATAGCATACGATTCAAATAGAGGGGAAGTGATTCCAGAATAACAAGAAGATGCATCTGTTCGATTAGCGAATGAAAAATCTTGGAGTACGTGTGTGTGTAACCTCTATCGATGACGCTATAATATCCATCCATGTTACATTCATTGTTCCAGATGTTGACCGATGTTCCACCCTACCATGCCGAAACGGTGGCCAATGCACACCATTCAGCAAATTCTTCGTCTGCCAGTGTCTACCTGGATTTTCCGGCACTACATGTGAAATTCTGGGAGGTAAGTACTGATGAGTCTGTGAGTTCTTAGGAACAAAAAATATGGATCGGGGCTTTCAATCTTTTTACAGAAGACTGCGTTGGTTTAAACGAAGTATTGAATGGGCACATGAAAAAGGACATCTCTAGTATGGTTCCCATTGGAATGTGTAAAAATCCAATTCTTTCAACCAGTCAACAGTTGTATTTCAGAGGGGGATCAATGTTACCGGTCACATGGGAACACGCGGAGACACAAGCAGTTTACACAGCAATAGCGTTTTTGTTCATTTTGGCGCAGGATAATTTTTCCGAAACTTCCCAGAAGAAAATTCACAAAACATTGCTAAAATTCCCCCACACTCAGAGACAATGACATGATCAAAAATTGAATAGAATATGTCAGTTCGGAAATACCTCGTTACAATATGTCCACGCGATATTTTGTTCGTTCCCGAACGTTAGGCCGCTGAGGGCATGTGCGTTGATAACCGTGAACTGGCTCATTGTATTCCAATTTCCCTATGTCGATATGGTACTGAAATTACACCAGCTGAGCGTTCTTCCTCGTGTATTAAGGATGAACGTGGAGTGTCAGATGAATGTTAGTTAACAGGATTGTCATTCCGGAATAATCCACCTGGATTTCGGAGATGACATCCGATGAATATAATTATTATCATATGAATCGTTTCTCCAGCGTATGGGAGGAAAACAGTTTGGCAGACAGTTATACGATCTTGCATGAATGAACACTCCTCCCGAATAAAGACTCCCTAGTTTACACGAGGGGGAAGTCCGCATACTCATTAGTCAAAATATGTTTGGTTATATTGTAGATTGAGAGGATTATTCCAACCACAACAGTCCCTTCGAAGAACGAATTCATGTGTGCGTCCATCCCGGTCTTCTGGACGAAGTTGGTTGCCATGACCTTTCCTGCTCTTTGGTCTATATATCTAGGTGTATCCAATTGCTATAACTGGTTCGACCGAATTTCAAACCAAGCAGTAACAACAAGGCTGGCATTAATACTCTCCTTCAGTGAATAATGAAACCGGGCTTAGTGCTGACTCCATCTTGAGTGCTTATTATGAGCAGTAGACAATGAACATATCAGTATCTGCATGTGATCCCGTGTGTTCGGCCCTCTCCCTTGTGAGGGTTTGCAGTATGTAATTTCGTACCTTTGCAAGGCCGTGTACCACATGTGAATCATTCAATGCTGACACGCAAATGTTTCCACCACTGGTGCAAGTGAGAGTATAGAGCATGAGGCGTTGACAGATTACCTAGAATGAAAGATTCTGCTCCAAGTTGAGACCTCATTGTTGAGGCATGACATATGACTGTGCTCCTCACTTCATAGTACGTCTCAGAACCAGTACCTGCATTGATTAGTACGGTATATCAACACACTACAGCCCGAAACTAAAGAAACCATGACGATCTGCCATTAGTGTGATACGGATGTTGTTTTTCCCTCATAGCGGATACAGTCAATCCTGTCATTCGAAACTGTCCGACCCAACCAATCGTCGTCACTGCAATCCCAGGAGAGGGTTTCGGTATCGTTAACTGGCCTGACCTCATCGTCACCGATGACAGTGGCCATGTGGACCTGATCAGTGCCAATGCTGCTCCCGGGAACTACCCAGTCGGATCACGGAGCGCTCTATTCGTATACGGGGATGCAGCGAGCAACACTGTGTCTTGTTCGTTCGTGATAACAGTAAATGCTGGTAAGACATGTCGCCGGAATCTATAGTCAATTTTAGCTTTTCACACACCACTATTGCCATACGCTGGGGGGTATGGATCTCGAAAGGTTACGATGTGGTAACCCGCTGATACCTGCTCTGGCCAAGCGAGACACTTTACGCCGCGCCCCGACCTTGCCCCGTCAGTGATTATCTATTATCCACCTGAAATAATTCAACTGAAATTCATTGCTCATGCATCGGGTGAGCGATATATTATGGACTGACCTAATATAAGGTAATTTTGTGGTACTCATTTTGACAATTAATGGAAGGGAGGCTCCGAGTGTCTAAAAATGCTTCAAAATCTATGGTGAAATGTATCCTGAAGTTGATTGGCGGATTTCGGTTATTTTACCAATTTGCCGAACAGTGAATGCAGTCGTTTGTGTCCAACTTCTCGCATGTGATAGGGGTTATGGTAAAAACAGAATCTACAATTTTGTAACAATACATGTATTATCATATAATCAGTATATATGACAGATGTTCCATAAGATAGGGAGTAAACAACTTTTACAACACATTTCCAGTTACCGTAGAACGAATCTGTCTATCTACAAATAGCCGAAGTGAAGTCAGGTCAACAGAGGTCCGAGAATATCGTTAACAGCAACATGAGTCCCTAAATTTGGTTTGAAGCTTTGTTATGGGGTGTTGTTTTTAGTTGCAGACAGGGTCCATTTTGGCTTGTTAACTCTATAACTTGCCCCACTCAGATGAATGAAGCTCAGTTATGGCACGTGGGTTCCAATGATGATTACGTGGTTCAAACTGTTCCGGCTCCAGGTCAGATGTCAGCTGAGGTCAGCCGAGGTCAAAGTCTGAAAATATAGTAAACATTATAAATCCCTAATGCTTGGTATTTAATATGCTGTCATTTCTCAGACGAACATATAAATTTGTGATATATTATTACCAACTTTGGCTTGTTAACACGATAACTTGAACCCCACTTGGATCGGTGAAGCTCATTATTGAAATGTGGGTCCCCCTGATGAGTACGTGATCCGAACTGTTCTGGATTTTGGTCAATGTCAACAGAAGTTGGGTTCGAGCAGGTAATTACAAGAACCTTAGTTTCGGGTAGTTCCCCATAAAATATACATGATCTCTTTCGTTGAGGCTCTAGGAGGTCAATGCAGTCAAGGAATTTCTAAGCCTCTTGGCTTTCTGGTTTATAACTCATGTCTGAACAGCAGTATTTGTATACCAATCAGAGGCGCGCCCACCTGCAACAGGAACAAACGTAGAATGCTAGTATGAGAACTTTAGGTATGATTAGGATCCGATGAAGTAGAGTCACGAACCAACTCTATTTTGTCGCAAGCCAAATAACCAACTGATACTCCTACTGATAATTCCTGTCATAAACAGCCTGTACCAAATGTTCCAACCAAGAAGGAGAGAAAACTAAGACTCGACTAACATCCAACAATTAGCCGTCAACAGACCGAGTGACTAGTATAGTCGGTATGGCGTCTGCTTTTCAACTGGATGCCCGGGTTCGAATCTCAGTCGGGTCATACCAGAGAAGTTGGAGCATTGAAGAAAACTGCTGTTCAGGCAACAATGACTGCGTGGTCTGACATCCACAGCAGGTTGGCTAATGCCGAGCTGTCGGTGATTAATAATCTGTCAAGAAATAAATAAGTATTTCAACATCAAAACTCAATGTACTACTACTCATCACCAACATTAATCTACACTATTAAACTACATAGGAATAACATCAAACTGATATTTTCAATAGACCCCGAGCACAGGTAGCATCGAATAACACAACATATCACTCTATAACTGTTCCGGGTTGATCGCTTCACTCCAAAGTTATTTGTATTATTCAATGCGAAGGAGTGTGTATAACTAACCAGCCAATTCGTTCCACTATTGCATTGGTCAAACTATTCAGATTCACAGTTTGAAGGTAAAGAGAAATCAATCGTAAGAACTGTTCTAGTAAAATGTTGTGTTAGGACGATACCACTATCAAAATAACATCCCAGAATTAACTCACTTGACCCATACCCACAGCATGTATTTCCGAATTATCTGCAGCATTCCAAACATCTTCAGTCTGTTGATAAGGGCAATGGACATTGCGTCAGAGTTGTTACACTATATAACAAGACACGAAATTGTGTCGAGATTCCTTGCAATACTCTTCACGTACTCACTGTGACGCCTTTGATTGTACCATATATATAGGCTACATGGCACATGGCCTATTAGATTAGACTTGACCTAGTGTTACTGTTTGGAAATATTGACTTGTTGACATGAGAGGCAACCCCAGATAGTTAAGTCGATTCCTCATAACTG
>JAUOBX010150136.1:0-12329 GCA_032360705.1 Eupentacta quinquesemita
ATTGCAAAAATAACGGATGGCCACAAGAACGCGATCAGCCAATCACAATCCAGTATTTGAGTTATTGGATAGCTGGGGGTTGTAGAATATCCATAGCTGTGTGATCAGTGGGAGATCAAAGCCATTGAACCATTACCTATCAGAACAGCCCAAATACCAAACACCACAATTTTCCAAAATCCGATCAATTATGAAGATTTCACCTCTGCTCACTTCAGAATAACCATAACTTCCCATAACAAATGTGATTCATCATGGTCCAATTTATTCCCATAACTATCCGAATATGATGTACTCAAAGCAACTTCTACGTTTAACATGATCTAATGTAGTCCACATCTACCAAGTTTTGTTCAAATTTGAATTTTGAATCAATTATGCAACTTTGACCTCCAATGACCTTGAAACTACCCTAAATATTGTTGGTAACACATTTTTTTACTCTTCATCACGTTCTATACTATTCATCACTGCATCACACCCAATTTTGTACTCATCCAAGATTCCCCTAGGTGGCACATGTGTGCCATGTTCTAGATCAATAAGACAAGGCATTGAGAACTATTGTAAGTTCCTATACACAACCAAATATTTACTCACACAGTGAATGTTTCCAGACTGAAGCCTTTGCATTGTTGCCAAGCTCCAACACACCTGGTAGTTCAATTGACCGGAGTAGAGGATTGTACAACAAAGTGAATCCGAGCAAGCAGCTGAAAATGTTCACTGTGTGAATAAATCTTTGGTTGTGTATAAGATCCAACATGAGGAAATTGTTTCCACATAAAAGCGTTGGGAAGTCATCACGCTACTATAAAATCATTCTGCAATCCATTAAATATTACTCACTTATTTGCACGAGCCCCCATCACAAACTGTGATTCTTCAGTGATTCTTTCTGGGTCCCAATTTGGCCCCTCCCTCCGGACAGGTTCGGCTTTGACCTTAGTCCTGACCTTGCTGGATTCAGAGGATTGAATGTCCTGCGTGTAGTCCCTGTGGTGGGACGGTACTTTGATCGTCCTCTGAAAAAATATAGATGATTCCAGGTAATAATAGGGAGATTCTGATTTCATTGATGCACAACCCTTTTCTCAGCAGTTGTTGATCCACTGCCGAATGGAGGCCGGCCTCAGCATGATGTCTCCTTGAGCCTATGCTTCATGCCCGCTGGTACCAGTTCGCCTCTCCCCAGTAGTTTTGCAGCTCGTCTCTCCATCGCTTTCCTTGGCGTCCCCTGTTTCTTTTCTTCCCATGCGGTGTCCAGCGTATGATTTCAGAGCTCCACCGAGTGTCCTTTCTACGGCTGACGTGCCCAGCCCAGTCCCACTTCCTCTTCTTAATAACCTATAAAATATCTCGTATAAACTTGGGTTCGCTTCCTGATCCATTTATCAGTTTTTCTATATGGGTATGTATATTATAACGATTTCGAGTAAGTGCGTAACACGTTTCAACTCCCAACGAACATACCTTCGTCATCTTCCATACGCTAGATCCATTCCCAAACCAGGCAGTGGTACTTGGTACTTCGATTAACTTTTCAGCGGCGTTTATTAGAGAGATGACGTTCAAGGGGAATAATAGGTAGGTTAACATCACATCATTCCTGTCATGCTGGGTGATAGGATGAACAATCGATTTCGCGCCTGCTGAGGCCACATTCACATAGTATAACATCGAGCATTATGAAGGGTGCGTTTTGTGGGTTCCAAAATTGTCGACATCCACCATTTTTTTATTCATGCGAATTGGAATGAATTGTTGACATACATTTTCACTAGGTCATGTCCATGAACTATCGGTTATATGCTATTAGACCGACTAATAACATCCCCTAGTCATCGAGCCCCTAAATTTACAAAGTATAAAGAACATTAGGGAGAAAAGGAGTAAAATATGTCGGTAAAATTTTATATATTAAGTACTAGGAGGTCTGCATGTTAGCTGTAAGCTAGCACTAGGCCTATCCTATAGCCTATACTTTGGCATCTACCCATAGCTGGGCCATTACCTTGAATGGTGTTACTGACACTCATGACGTGCAGTCATTCATGATTGGTATAGGTATAATTACTGTGCTCATGTGCTCATGCTCTATGCTCAACAGGAGGGCTCGGGCTGAAGAGAGGGCAATCAGTACAACCATGCCCGTTGAACAGCTAGAAGAATAATACAATCACATCTTGTCCGTTTCACAGCATGAGGAATTATTTCACAGGAGGCATTCACCTTTATGCGTTAGCGAATCTCCTTTAAGAACGTCCGTAGTAAGCATAGACATGCTCCCTACTGCTGAAGGAAGATGATAACGCGGTGGGTTGAAAGACATGTTTAGGCATAGTATAATGGACCCGAACAACCATGTATAAGGCAAAGTATAGAACACTATACCTGCCTAATTCCCTATTGCCCATTCACTGTTGCGCCAGTCTAGCACAGCTAGTTTATGCAGGATTACATAAATGTTATATTTTTAAACATTTGGTTCATTCGAATATTTTACTCGACCCTTGTGACCGTCGTAGGCCAGAATACAAGGTTGACGAAACTCACTCAATGATACAACAAATGACTAAAGTGACTGGAGGTATGTATATTCCGTCAATTATACCAACATTTCAACTGCCTCAATGCCAATTTACAGGTTGCTCACCCCCTAGAATTGCAGTACCATCCATTCTAATGTCCGTGCTTGGAGAATTGGCCTCGTACAAAGTCTAGTCTAGCGGGCCCTTGCAGCCAGGTGGTATACACTGACTTGCGGAGACGATAGACGTGTTCTCTCGTGTCCTTAAGTGACATGCGCCGAAGCTTTCTGCAAGGTTGCAGACCGCAACTTATATAGCGAAAGTGAGAGTCCAAGAGACTTTCGACTGTTGCGCCATTCGTCTTCCCACTCTACTTGGTATACCCACTCTTAGATGGTCGTCAATTGACTGCTGACATAGTTCAATGTTATTTTCAATTCGTGGAGGTCGTGATTTGGGTGGGATCCTTTTAGGTATTACATTTGCCTAATTCCAAGTGACAATGATATATTACTTTCAATCATAATATGCCGAAGAACGACACGGTGACGTCATATGACATTGTAAGTTGGCGTATATGGTATCTTGGTGTCATATTTCTATGGGTTTGTAAAACATTTCATAGTTAAACCTGACGTCTAAGAGGGTTTCATTACATAAAATTCCATGTATCCCGCCATTCTGAAATTATGCCATCTAGGTAACTTCTGTGTTGAAACATTCTCCCTATTTTAGATATATCATCGACAACTACTTCATGAACGATAATTGTTGCAATTTGTTCCCAGTGAGAGTCAAAATCTGCTCACCTACTAACCGCATAGAATTCCTGATTCGCAACGCAGACCCGATTTCGCAACCCGCAGCTTGAACAACTGTTTTTATGCAGTGCTTTCCTCATGCTCACGTTAAAACCAGAGTGATTATGGTCAAATCAAAGTATCTATTCACTTGATACACCGTGTACCCAATGTGTTCGGCTATCAGCTTCATTTGCCCTCCAATTATTCCAGAATTGAATTAGACGTTTTAGTATATCTGGAAGACCCATCTTTAGTGGGGCAGAAAAGCAGAAAAATCGTTCACTTCCGGACAGAAGCGCTAATTTTGGTGTGAAGTTACCTCTGGAACCCCTATCTAAAAAAATAACGATAGCCACGCACATTTCCAAGATGGCCGCCATTTTCCCAAATGGCGGCCATTTCGCTCGTGAAACATCAATGGTTCCCCTATATTTCCGCTGATTATTCCCATTGGGTTTGTGAAGCTAGTTTTTCCTCGAACAGGAGAAGTTCAAAGCCAAACACATACCACCATCCTTTTTATCATCCTGGACTCGGGCAGTTGGGACGAGGTAACGGTGGCGTTACTTCTGAGACACATACGTCGTCTCCGTACCTTTCTAATACAGTAGCGTCTCTTCGGAACCGTCATCCGTCATTCCCATATTCCTCACTTCACCATATAGAGTACTGCTCATCTGATTTGATTTGGATTGATTTGAATTATACAGGTTAAGGAAGCCACTGCAGGCCCATCGAGGTATCCTGGCCGTGTTGATCGTGGATGAGCACCGACGATAACTCGCCTCCTCTTTTGAACCCCGGGAACTAACCACTTTTTCAGATCCTGGAGGAGCGAAAGATCTTTCCTTTTCGTTTTTGTATCTTCGGTAAACCAGTTCAACCAAGGTAACTGCGGACAGCCAACCGAGGAGACTTATTGCAAATAATCGACATGAACACCCCCATGAATACCAAGTCCACTGTGCCACCGCAGAGCCCAGATACCAAGACCCCGCAAGTTATCCCTGTAGTGTACAGCCACCCCTAGTAGAAAACGCCCGATAGTGAATGTGGGAATGGAACCCGGAACCAACCGGATGATGTACTGCCGAGCGTCACTGATACCGCTCGACCACTCGAGCTGTTCTTAGATATTCGTTCTTAGAAATTCGTTTTCATAACCAACATATCCAGAGTTGGGGCTGTAATTTTACCCTAGCATCTGTAACTGCACATCGCTGTGCAGTCCAGTCCAAATCGGTAGCATTTGCATCTCCCATGGCATGCTGATTGGCACACATACTTTGTCAGCTGCTTACAGCTCGCTACGATGAGAGGCAGATCGAACCACAAAATATACCACTGGTCTGGGTTCCTGATGCAAATCCAGTCAGCAGGATTATGTGAATCTGGTTGACGAGGCAAGGTTCGTCCCCACACGCATCCGGCACGCTTCACATGCTGGAATAGAGCAACTCTGGTCGGAGGGATGGCTTCGAATGGTCTCTGCTACCAAGCGAACATCTCCGACCTTGCACCACCAATGCTGTCAGCCATAATCGACCAGTCATACATCATGACGACATCCGCTCTAGGGCGTTCATGTCGATGTCTTGTACCAAAGGCGGATACTGACTAACCTTGTTGAGAACAGCAGGAAGGCTTCGACCTTGACCAAATGCAAGCCAGGGATGTTTCAGACTGATCCCCAGGAGAGCTAGAAGAACACTGATCGCGATGACAAGGACATCAGTGTCATTAGCTCTGACTATAACATTCTGGGATCTCTCCTCGACAGCAATTGTCTGGCATGTACGGACATCCGCGTATCTGCTTCCTCTGGACTGCAGGGGGTTATTCCACTTGTGCCCATAGGATGATTGCTGACCACATCCTCTCCGTCTGTTGCAACGGTGGCGTTGGTCGAAGGCATTTCGGATATCTTCTCAGCCGAATAGTTGAAGAACTCTGTTGTTGTTGCTGTCCCTTAGAAAATAGTTTTACTGCTGCTCGTCCCTCCACGCCTTACTCCACGACCTCGCTTCGACCTCGTCTCACTCTTCAGACTAGATGGGGGTAGACACTAGACATCGAACAATCAAACACAATGTATGTGCGCTTGTACTTCTCCGACAATGCCTATATGGTGGGCAGGACATCCAGCTCTGTGTATAGTCCCGTAGTCTGTGATGGAAGACAGTTGACCAATGCTGTACCGTCTACAATGATGCAGTCAATCCGCCTTTGGTTCTACGTCGGAGACAGTGACATGGGATTCCAGAACTGCAATAAGCTTGGACTTCTGGCAAGTATATAGTTTTCTACCGTCACCCAATGCTGCAGAAACGGGTGGTTCTCGTGACAGAAAAATCGGCAGATCACATTCTCTGTTCTGATACGAGATGAACAACTTGGAGAACAGTTGGCAGTCATGCTTCGTCACCTTTGCGTTTGAGAAGTCATCATGAAGGGGTTCCTGACGAGAGAATGCCATCCGATCCATCTTGATTGGTAGTTAGGGAATAGATGCGTCTTCAACCAACCCCACCATGACATTTGCTGAACTGGTTTTGCCTTTCTCATGGTGACTGACGACCAGGTCTGATACACTGGTGCCAGCAATGTCTCCCGTGTCTAAGGAAAGCAGGTCTTAGTTGCATTCCTATGAGGGATTATCCATGTCTTCGATGACGTTTGGGAGCTTGTCAGGTTGGCGTATTCCCCGTGTGATTTCCATTGTCGATTCGCATGCCCTATCAAGAAATGTCCTCTTTGCCCGTTGTTGACCCATAGTTTGCTACCAGTTGGCCGACTTCGGGGTGGCTAACCATCCATCTTGTCAGTGCCGACTGCATTGGCCTGCTCATGATCCTGATCGATAGCGATCCCTGAGAACTCACGTCCTGATTTGTGCACAGCAAATTTTCTTCGGTGGAACTCCTGTGGATGCTCCTCATCATATCTCAACGGTATATCGCAGGTGGATTGAAAGCCATCTTGCATATTTCACGTTGTTGTTCGCAAAGAAATATGGTATGAGCTCAGCAAGGCCAGAGCGATATTCATGGATGGTGAGCGGAGGGAGGGGGATGGATGCAGGGGGATGTTGTTCCCTTGTCCTCGCCACCTCTGATGGGTAGCTTATGCTAGTAAGTGGGAGAACAAGCTGTGCCTTAAGTTTGCGTGGCCTACAATCCATATTTTACGTCGCTTCTTACATGAATTTGTGCGAAATTATATGTTTCTCTAGCAAATAGCTGTTATATTCCTGCTAGTAATTTTAGCGTTACACCGGAAAACGCAATGGATTTGTCTCGTATTGGTTCAGTCGTGTTCCCCGTTGTGAATAACATATTATTATACACTAGCATAGTCGAATTTGACCGAAGAACTTTTGTTTTATGCCAAATTATAATATTCCAATGAAAAAATTCCATGGATTTGCTGGTTATCTTGGAAAATGGCCGCCATTTGCGTGACTAGACGGACTTCTGTTAATAGGTTTCTCTATTCCCACTGTTGTAAACCCATTATTAGAATAAGAGATGATCCAAATTTACCGATGAATCGAGGATGAATGGTACACCCTGATATTTTATGAGCATTGCGGCGGCCATCTTGAAAAATGGCCACCATTTGAAAGTTTTGAAATATGAAAATTTTCTGAAAGAGGGACCTCTGAATTATATTCAGTCAAATTTTGATGCTTCTGTCGGGAAGTGAACGATTCCGCCAAAAAAATACTCGTCCGTATTGCACTTGCACTTTGTCATCACCTCGAATTTGTTTTGCGCATCTTACGTACTGCAAATGTTTTTCCACGTAACCCGTCGTCATTCCACCATATCAGTCTTAAAAGCTTCCTTCGAGTCTCCCATTAACAATCAGTACATCACTTACACCAGTTCCATTTATGATGTATAAGGGAGATCAATCACGCAATCCATTCAACAACTGGGATGAGCAGCTGTAATATACACCAGATCAATTATTGCCATGAGTTATAAAGAAACGACTTTTTTCGTCCAAATAGCTGACACTTATCTGGGATCTTCTCAGCCATCGTTGTTCATTACACTTTCATGTACGTCATTTCTGTCAACCTAACACCATCGTGATCGATCTACGCGTTGAAATCTGAATGACGTAATCTTATTATTACAGTCACTTCAACATGGGAACATGGATTGGTATTTCTCATGCATTTCATATCAGGCCAGTGCAACCCAATGGGCATGCCCACATGGGCCCCATATGAGCACATCATGGCCTGCTTTGTGAGCCCAACATGGGTCAGCTCACTTTGGTTACTTTTTGTACGTAGTGCCCGTACTGTCAATCGAGTGAGCCCCATGTGAACAATTCTGCTCCGTGGGCCACACGGACGATCGTCATGGGCCCCATCGAATTATACCCAGCATTTGCCCATGAACATCTGCCCACGCAACACCCATATACTATTCAGATCGTCACGTTATAGTTATGACATGGTTATCCCATTTACCCATGAGCATGACGACATGAAAATCACACAACACGTGGGCATGTAGATTCGGGGGAGATTCCGACAATGTTCCATTGTGGATCTTGTGCACTTCTCCAGCATCTGTAAAAACAATGCCGCGTCCTAAACATCTTGTCAATTTGGCGATAAGGTGACTCTAGGCCAAAGTAAATCACGACGTGGAGAAAAGTCATTTGAGCGCTTTACCTAAATTAGTTGTAACGGATACTTTACTCTGCTGTCGATTCGATAGGACCTGTACTAGATGTTGTAGTTTTGTAGAAATACTGTATGATGATGCATGAATGCATATGTAGCAACTCAATGAAAACATGATAAATTCACAGTTTCTTAGGACAAATATTGACGTATCGATCATGACGATCTGTATTTATTTCACTGAAGCCCGGTGAGCTCAAATCGTCCTATCCAACACTCCCCTGATGACACGTAAATGAAATGCAAATGCCACTACAAACAAACTCATATAACCTAATATTTTCTGACACTTGTGAATACTGCAAATTGGATGAATAATAAGTTTTGGTAGGACCAAAGTTACTGCATTTCTCACCAAAGACTACATCCCGGAACGACGAATCGCATCAACCGCTTCGGGACATGTACGCCGTGATTCTCCTGAATGTTTGACGACGTGACTGATGAGTTATTGATGTTGTAGACATGTGATTTATGCATAAAGGGCGACGGTATAACTTTAGCGTCAGATGTAACCTACGGCATTGGAATTTCGAGAGTTCTCTACACTTTATTTTGTTTTGTTCGTTATTGTGTTTCAGCAAAAAGTAGTATCGCTGGATTTCACTTTGTGTAATTAGCAGAGGTTCCTACCCTGGTGTCCAAAAAAGTAGGTGCATTGGCGAATGCTGAAACAGGCTCCTGATGCATGGAGCATTCCGTGCCCAGGACGTAGTACTAGAGTTATTCATTTTCAACGGAAGTGCTTGATACCCTCTCTATTATCCGATCAGGATGAATGATCTATACAAGTCAGCTAAAACATTCAACTCCTCACACAGCCTACTTTGAGGAACAACTTACTAGGACTCATCCCATACTATTAACTTTACCAGGGAGTAATCACCAACTCACTTACCTTCGGATGCTCATTCCAAAGGAAGACTACAACAATGAATGTTAAATTTCTATGAGAATTGTTCAAACTGGGTAATTCGTTGAACATGGTTGAAGGACTGCCCCAAAATAACCCGATCATATTACATTTTAAGATAGTTGATGAGACATGGAGGAAAGAAATCCCGCAGATAACTGCGAAATAAAAACATCATGAACGAGTTCGCCAATAACTGCCGAGAGAAAATTGTTCGTTTTATTCTTCCCAATTCTCGATCAATCGAATTACACATGTCAGCTTGAGTTCTGTGAATTCAATTATTCATCAGACATGAAAATGTTCAATTATCATAGCACTCTTCCGATGATGAGCGAACGGACATTGACATTATCGAATAACGTGTATGTGGTCATGTTATGTAATCTAGGTTGTAATTGTGAACGTTGTGATATTCCGAGGAAGTGAGTCAACTGTCTGCAAGTTCCCTAGTCAAAATGAGGAGCACTATGAGAAGGAACGTTATTATGATGGTTAAAACTAAGGTTCGTCACTAGGCTGAGGATTCATTATCATAGGCTATTACACTTCGAGTCAATCCTACTACCCTAGAATTAGTGAATCCATTTTGAATTGAACAATTTCGCAGGAATCAATGTATTTGTGTGGCCTATCTTATACTGACCAGTTCTGATACTTTATTACTATCATCATGCCCACAACATAAACATGGAATGCAGACCAAGGACGAATGTTACTCATATCGGACCACTGTCTGGCCGATGTGTTGTGAAAGTCGAATAGTAACATGATCGCGTCCAGCATAATCATTTCGTAAAGCGTCGTGAAGTATTATATCAGTCAGGAAGATGTTCATAACTAACTAAATGAGTGAATGAATGAATGAATGAATGAATGAATAAATATAATTTGAAAGATACCACAACAACCATGATTCCTTCTTTCCTTTTCCTTGCATTTCTTCGATTGACCTGTCATCACTCAATTATATTTGCAACTTTTGTTCATGATAGATCATTTAGGTGCATGTAGGAATATATGTTTTGAAGTTGCCCTGTAACGTCTGATGCCCCTATAACACAGATACCTACTCACCGGGTGAGTGTAATGAGTAAACTATTTCAAGAGCTAAATAAAATATAGACCTACCAATGCCACAACAACAACAACACCAACAACAGCAATATCAAAAGCAACAACGACCACACCATGAAAGTTTAACAAAAATGTTTCCCAATTGCGTTGCAGTTTGTGTGTGTGTACAGTATTTTTCCAGCATATACGACATTTACAGGGAGGGGTGCATATGCCACAATAACTATCGAAGTAGCACTGCTGTAATTGATCACTGTTTACCCTTCCACTAATTAAAAATACTTTGTTTTGATTGGAGCTTCTCTCTCGATTGTGGTACGGCAATTTTCAATTCAATTGTGCCTAACATGTGAGAATCATAGTCCAAAATGATGTCATGGATATGATTGGATATCACATAGTACAATATGCACGGCTATCACGTTCTGGATGAACGTACGGATGGGGTATCAATACAGGTGAGGAATATTCATGTGTCTTCGAGATAGCTGACTGTCGGCGAGAATCAGTAAATTACGACGACATAATTCCACATATACATAACAGCTTAACATATGTTAGGCTCATGGTGGAACATTTTCATCGAGCTGTTTACGGATGTGATGATTCTCGTCAGATTCAAGCATTTATATTATCGATTTGAATTTTAAAGCACTCCTCAGTACCACAGGTTCTACTAACCACTGGCTTCTATGAATTTACAACTAGCAACTGCTTTCGTTGATTTAATTTGATATAACCATAGCTCCGTGCCTAATTTATTATTATGAAAACAATCGCTGCAGGGATGTGTTATCATTCATGTAGTTTGTCGCAGGCCACTTTTGTTTATCATCAGGTTCTCAGCAAGATTCCTCTTAGTTGTGGACTATCTTATTTAGTTGGAATGATGCACGTACTTCTTTTACCAAATGAATAAGCAACGGAAAGCATTGAGTCTAAGAAGTCTGATGTCGCAGCCTATCTACATGGACTGATAGCGTGATGTACAATAACAATCGAAAGAGTCTGACAAAATAATATTGAAGAAGTTCACCCAGGGTGTCTCAAAGAGCCTAAGGTGGCTTCCTCAGTCTGTATTGACATTAACAAATCAAACTATCTATTCATCCATATGGAAGTCGTATCAAATCAAAGCATTGAGAGAACAATTACCGTATTCACTGATGAGTACAATGGGCAGAGAATGTCGCGTCGCTCATCAGCAGCTGATGTTATGACTTTTTGTGCGGTGTCATCTACTCTCATCGCAATCCCAGAGCGGGTGATCCACAGGGTATACTGCATGCAAAAACCATACTATCAGCAATCTCAGACACTTTGTATTATCCGTCTGATTAATACCACCCGTCAATGCCCCTAGAATGCTCATGGCAACAAATTGAACTTTATCCACATGGGAGGTACGGCAATTGGGAGCGATATAGCGGAATGGATCAAGCTACTTTGATAGAAGTTTGTTTTCGATATATCTAATGAGCAGTAGTTTCCCCTCAGAGGAATGGAGGCCCTCGGATGAATCTTCCAGGAGTTATTGAGGGACACAGTGTAAGGCTACATTGCCAGGACTGTGTGTATGTTCCTAACACTATTTCGTTTTGAATATACCTAACATCTTATTGAAATATCTCTATCTCATTGGCTAATAGTCGTCACATGGAGGTGAATAATAACGTAACTATTCCATATCGTAGCGATTCCATGGAAATATTAAAACATGCTACCATACAGTACTGTGATATTGAGATATCACCGTTATTTCGTAGTCTGTGTTACACTGTTGCGGATAAAAGCAGATTATCATTGCGGTTTTAATACACATTTCGTTTGAAAATATCGGAATATTCTACACATTTATTTGCAGGGTTGAGCCTATAGACCTAGCTCAAAGTGTGGAATTGCAGCCACCTTACTAGAGTCAGATTTACTATCTGGCTTATGAGAGTCGGTGCCACCGCAAAACTTCAGAACCTCAAACACATATCAGCATAGAACTTTTTTTTTCACAGCAGGGATACAATTATCTGAGACGCCTAGTGTCAACAGTTTGAAACACTTCTACTGTTGTCGTTGTAATGTTAATGTCTCCTATGTGTATGCTGATACTCATAACAGAACGTATTAGCAGACGGAGAGTGCTAGTCAGTTGACAAATCAGAGTCCGATCTTCGCATGACAAGAGGAGGTACGGAAATGATATACAAGTATTCAACTGTATATTACCTCTCTAGTCAATTATAGGAACGATAACATTGATTCATCATTCAGATTACTGCTGCTAAACCAACGGATATCCACGA
>JAUOBX010150247.1:0-12328 GCA_032360705.1 Eupentacta quinquesemita
GGGGTTAGGGGCGGGTGGGTGGGTGGCTGAAATGCCTGCCATTTAGGCGGAGCGTCACCATATGTTGGCCCGGTATAATATTGTTTCCCTTCATTGTGCAAATCCCCGACACGATCTGAAAAAGAACCGACGGGGGGAGGGGCCGCTGGCGCCACCACTGGCACACTTGACTAGTAGATATACGATTATACGTATTGCTTGTAGTTGTAATCATATTGTTCACACACGATAGACGATAGTATTGCTTGAATTAGTGCCTATCAATAATTCGAGCGGTAAACGATTGACACAGGAGCAGACAGAAGAAATAATTCGATTAATTAATTATTCGTGAAGTATAGAGGACGACCATTGCGCTGATGTAGGCCTAGGCCACTGTGCTCTCTGCCGGAGCGTTTACCCGCCTCCGCGTCCGCGTGTATGGAGATGGGTTCCCCGTGTTGCCCGCCCGCCCGCCCGCCTGCCCGCGTGCATGGATACACATGATATAGCCTAGCCAAGCAGCCCAAGCAAAGCTCATTGCTGGTCAAATCAGGCCCCGAGAAACAACCACAATATTTTGTTGATTGGCCTCCAACTAGCATTCGCTGTCACTCAGTGTCAGTACTACCTAATACTGTAGTATTAAGTATTCATCTATTCACTGCGTACACGCGCAGTGGCCTAACTCTGTTTTTTTACACAGTAAATGGTGTCTTTAACTTCACGAGTATACTCTTTTTTGCAGGCGCGTGTGACCTATGCGTTCAAATATATTTGGGAAACACAATCTATTTTGGAAAATGTACCGGCTGGAACAAAACAATGCATAAATGTGTCTGAAAATTGTGATTTACGATGTCAAGAGAGGAAGTCCCATTGACTTTGTACAAAGCTTGTCAAATCTTACCACCAGTGACGTTGTTGGGTCTGTCTCGGTTTGTCTCGGAAAGGTGAATTAGTAATAATTACCAGTGCAACACACAAGTCAACCTGCCCTCTGGCTGCTAGGGTATAGGCTATCTATCTGCAAATGCAAATCAAACAAGTTGGTGTAAGTTTGTAGCACACATGCTGCCCAATTGACTTGTTGTACTCATGCACCATGAACTGTAAGTTTCATCTGGACCTGCTACTATCAATGTTAGTAGTGATGTACGTCTGTTGATTATTTAACTATTCTGCCCTGTCAATTCGGGCATACACCTTGATTATCATAGATATGTGACAAATTATAATGTGGAATGAGGTGTGTCATACTGCACCATGCAGTGCAATCACGTTGAATTGTTTCTGATAGACTGATACGAGTAGGTGGATGATGGCAGTCTTAAAGAAAGCAGTCCTGCGTGTGCTGTCAGCTCTGTCCGATCATGCGCTGACTTCTCATGTTCACCACTTGGGTGACTGTGGTGTGGAAAAGGAAAGTGACCTGCAGTTTGTGGAGGAATCTGACCTCGAGGAACTACTCAAACCAATCCAGTGCCGTAAACTCTCGCAAGCGTGGAGAAAACAAGGTATGTTCAAGCCCTCATTCACTTTGTGTTAGTTGAATTAGTTTAATGTGTGAACATCTGCAATGTTACAGCATTTGCGAATGTACATCCCACTGAGAATGACATGTACCTGTAGAAATAGTACCCTAGTGCAGGGATCTATGGAGTCATGTCTGTGTGTTTGTGTATGTGTGTGATGCCACTTGTCAACACGACATATGACGAACGCAAGCAAGTATCGAGTTTAAATTTGCTGAGTGGGTTGCACCGTATGGTGACGATAACCCCAATTTTTGTGGTGCCATTTCATGGCCATTCCAGCTCTGTGAATCATCATTTAAATTCTTGACCATCTATGCACGATGCGGATGGAATCCAAAACTGTCATATTGTGATGAGACGAAACTTGATAGGAATAACCAAATACATTACATTAACTTTCGGGATACATGTTATATATGACAGCACAGCTGTGGTATCTGCTCTAGTACTGTATTTAATTTACTTATTATTTATGGAATATATGAAAACCAGTGGGCAGACTCACACCCCCTTCCTGAGGGTTTAATTTATGGATTGATGCTATATATATTTTGTGCACCCATGGTCCCAGGCATAGTACTGTAGAACTGTAGGCCTACATGATCAAATGTGGCCATCCATACGTCACACATCCATGATATCATTATGTGTGCCATCCATACGTCCATGATGCTTCCGTTAAATAAATCACGTTATATGAGGCAAGAAGTACGAGTCACACAGGTACTGTCATGTAGGGCCGAAGAGTTGAGGCATGATATCTCACCTCTGAAGTGCATTGTCCAGAGAAGCAGCAGTAGAAGAGAGAGAGAGAGAGCAGCAACGCGACAGCGATGCCCGTAGTGCATTGAGTGAATCATCTCCCTAGACTGGATCATATTGAGGATACCAATGGTGGTATGAGAGTCACGACCCCAAACACGTGAACAGTACTCAATCGGGGAACACATTTGAGCTTTGAGTAAGTGTACAGAAAGTAGTTTCGAGAGTAGAAAAGGAAGTTTCTGAGAAGTGTGCTTCGCAATGTGATTCATGTAACTTCGAACTGAGGCCAGATTCTAGGTGAACTCCGAGCTGGGCAAGAGTCGGAGAGTCCCATTAACCTATGTTGATAACTAACCAGTCACGACAATTCCTGCAGTATATAGTTATCTTTACCCTAGATACGTTTAAATGCTCAGCTCCCAGATCAGATGCCCCGGCACTCACGGGGACTGGGGTACACTGGAAATCTTGAGATATCTCAAACTGCTGTCATTGGAAATCACATACTGAATATTGCAACAGAGTCTTCTTTTTTCCCCAATGACCTGATGTAAGTAACGAAGCATGCAAAAAACTGTAGTACTGTGACTGTCCATGCATCACTATGACAAGCGCCAAGTGTTGTATGTTCATACAATGACCTAATTTTGGTAGTTTATTCAAACAAATATTCTGTTGGTTTCTTACAGGGAACACAATCCTGACTGGGTTCAAGTTCTGTGTGACATTTGATGGCCATGCTGTAGCTGAGGTGTCTGGGCCATTTGTGAGGGGGTTTGTTCTCCTCGTCGCCAGCTTCTACATGTGGAATATGGAGTATATACCAAGAAAATGCTGCCAGAACCTTAGATGTCTTACATCGGTGAGTGTTTGTGTACAGGAAACAAACTCATTGGCCTTGTAATTTTTTGTTGCCTTGTGATATAGAGGCACGTGTTAACATGTTTGCAGTCCAAAAGTGACATCAACTATTTTGACCTGCTTTCTATTGGGTTCACCCCCCCCCACTCCCCACATCTCCAATGAAAAAAACGGAATGACCATCTTTTGCTTCCACCAGTCAATTTTGTTCCTTCCATCACCTCCCTTCTCCACAGGAAGGCAGGGGCAATTTATGTGGGTGGTGCCGTTGGATAACATAGGGCATTCCCCAAGTTCCCATTTCCGTCGTCATTTTCACTTCAATGAACCCCATTCAAAGCGCTCTCTTCCCAGCCTGGTTCCTTCTCCAGTGACTGAGTAAAATAGAACGACCATATATTGCATCCACCAGTCGGTTTTGTTTCTGCCATCACTTCCCTTCTTCACAGGGAGGCAGGGTGGAGACAGTTTATGGGAGTTTGCCAGTATGGTGCCTTTGGATTACATCCGGGACATTCCTAAGTTCCAATTTCCTTTGACATTTTCATATTGAAGGACCCCATTTGAAGAGCTCTCTCTTCCCAGCTTGGTTCCTTCTCCGGTGACTGAGCGAGGATCCCTGTTGGGCTGTGTTCTGTTCAGATGTCATCAAGATAGTCACTAAGCCCTCAGCAAACTAGATGTTACAACCCTAACTATTTTCAGTTCACAAAAATGTCATGACCTTGATGGTATTAAGTGCTATCCTAGACCCATAGATCGATTCTGTATAAGCACATATTTTTTAAATTGACCTTTTGACCCCATCGTCAGATTTTGTTTGACCCATTAATTCACAAAAATAGGGCATATCTTCCCTATTAGAAAGACTTACTGTACATATAAAGTCGATGTTCAATCCATGAGTTATGGTGTCCCCAAGCGAGTGTCACACATACATCGACCTGACTACAGTAAATGTTTAAAAACGTTTGTATCTGTCTGATTGCAGGAGCTTTTTGTCTATCAACCCGGAGGAGGGGACCAAATGTACATCGAGGAAGAAAATGAGTACGAAATCTGGGCGCGAGGTGCACCGAGAGACAGATACTGTCAATTCTCGTAAAGAATACGGCTGATTTTGAGTGGCTGTGAGGACGATCGTCAGACGCGGTCCCAGCAGGGCACTGTCAGGAACCTGCCTGGCTTAGAATCGGTCTTTAATTTGATATTCATACCTCATTCTGACCTAAATTGGTGACTTGTCAAACGTGAGGTATTAAATTGGTTGAACAAAGTGTGTGTTTTTTAGAATCATTTGATGGACATTTTTAGATGTCTTTTGCACTTGCTCACTGGTAGGTGTGACAGTATTATAAGGAGATAGGTATCATAGTGATCTGTATTACAAATGACTTGCATTATAGTGATCTGTATTAAAGTAGGGATTGTGAGTCACGGGAAATAGAGAGGGGGATTATTATCAAATTTCAAAGGAAATGTGCAAGAAGAACCATGAACACTAGAACATTTTTGTCTGAAATGGTCTTTAATAGTCACAAGATTGAATTTTGCCAGCCTATTCTTTTGCTTTATGTTCGTTTCATTTCTGGGTGAAGTGGTTTTTACTTGGCACACAGATTGTGGGATGCGGATAGAGGAAAAGGCCCATACAGAATTGCAATGTTGTCAGATAACACTGTTTATTAGCATGCGGGACACTGGAATCTCGTGCTGAACATGGAATGAATTTTCTTCGTCAAAGTATTGGTGACCAGGTGGTGAAGTGTCTACCTACTAGATTCCCTCCACATTTCCTGCGTGATTCCCGCAGTGGGTGTATTGGGCATACTGCTGCGTTACGTGTTCCGCAGCTTGCCACGCTTGGTACGTAATCCATGTGCTAAGTAAACACTGATCAACACTAGTATTACTAGGTGTTTTCGAAACTAATGAAGTTCATTCGGAACATTTCTTTAGTAGCTACTTATATTATGACTGAATGTGTTAAATCTTGTGTTGTAACATTCGTCAATTATTTTGCTGAGTTTGACTGAGTGGATATGAGTCTTGCATGCTTCTATGTAGATTTATTGTCTCACAGCCAGAAATTGTGTTGCACCTAATTTGTTTGGAAGTCATACCTGCTTTATTCTGAACTATACTCGCGACTTGTCCACAAACTATCATAGATGCTACATATATTTGGTTCAAGCATGACTGAGGTCTAATATTGCAGAACAAACTGGGTGACACATTGAACTAGCATGGAGGTAGCAACTACTACTAGGCAAAGTGGCCTGTAGTTTCAAACTCCGCTCATTCAAATGCCTCTTGCACTGTTCACTGTGAATGTGACAGTATTATATGAGATCTGTACTATACTATTGTATTATAGCAATTTTTAGAATGGATTTTCATCACTTGAGAGGTTACATCTAATCGGCTTATTCTTTGGCCTTACGTTGTAAACATTTCTGAGTAAAGTTGTGTTTACTTGAGATGTGGGTATTGGTATCGGGAAAGCGGAAAAACCCCCACACCGATCATGGAAATTATTATTTCAGTGTTTTTTCAACAGACCTTTTTTCTGGGCCTGCAGGCGAGGTCTGTGCTGTGCAGTCCTTCTCTGGTTCACGATCCGTACCTCAAGTAAACACATCTAGTATCAGATGATTTCGGAATTGATGAGGTTGGGTTCGAGGTCGGTTATAGCATCCTTTGTTAATTTTTCTGTTCTTCAGTTTATGATACCTAATACAGTAGTAATAGTAAAGATCATTTCCAAAGGTGACATTTTTGATGTCCTACTTGATGGATAAGAGTCAAATTGATTAGTAATACAATTTTTCTAATGAGATGTTATTTCATAATCATTTACTAAGTTTTCTGTTCATGGATGGATGATTATTATGCGAAGTATATAGCCTGTTGGTGATCAAAGTTTTTACCATTCATCATTTATTACATGTATTACTTTTCATTTGCATCCATCAACCTGAAGAAATAAGCAAATAATGCAATTCAGGGTGATGTTGACCTCTGACATTGGAATAGCCTACTATATGTTTGTCAACATTTACTATAGGCTAAATTAGTTATCATAATTCAATAGCATGGGCCATTAGGAATTAATGAGCAAATGTAGTTAATGGTAATCGTGCAAATTAGCATACACAAACGTTGAAAATGCACTATAGGCAATGAGTTAGCATCCATATTGAATTTACTGTTGGAAAGTTGTGGGTAAACGTGAAAAACAGCTGCTCAAACTGCAGCAAGAATGTTGTCATATAAGGCCTTCTGGTAAACAAATGAAAGTAGATTTGAGACTTCCATTGCATTATAAAATGCAATGTTCATTTCCAGGGGGCGTTCCCAGTGCCCCGGGCATGATGATCATTCACTGAGTCCGAGTGCGAAGTGTCAAATCATGGGTGACCCATGAGTGCGTTGCTTTGCGAAACCGACTGTAAGGTATGTCAGTTTACCACCCTCAATAAGGACTCCTTGTTATGGAGGCTGTGTCTTACAACAATTCTGCAATCTCATATTCTTTCCGTAACTGGATGACATCTCATGTATAATAGCATTGTTCCTGCCTCTGGTTTGTGTGGCTACAATTTCACTGCATAATTTGTGCATTTATTTCTTCTAAAATGGATCTTTCAAAAAATTGTTTTCCCTCGGAATGCATTTATAGTGTTCTATATGTGGTTCTGATGAGTAAAACAATTGAATAAAAGGAGTTAGTTCAATTTTAAACCTTTTGTTATCAGTTCTTTGTGTGCATGTTTTTCAGTTTCCACTAGTTGGTGTTTCCTGTCTGGCATTACAGATGAAGGGATTACTTGTGTTGTTTCTTATTTGGAGGCGATGTAATACATCAGAGGGTGCACCTCTCAGGGAGTGGGAGGACTTCAACATTGGCCCATCCCTATAAAGTGCAGCTGAGAAGCAGGTTGGAACATTTTAGGAACTGCCTGAGAAGTGAGAAACACCGTTTTCTCCCTGTGCTGCCAACTCGTCTGGTATTGTGTTTCTACAAGCCCCACCTCAATAATGGATAGCGCATCGAGAAGATCTAGCTCCACGCGTGAGGCATGTGATGTTTTCCAGTCAGCTTGTGAGAGGTTGAAGAAGATAACTAGTATCACCTGACATCTCAAAGGTGCTCAGTTGAACATGACTGGCCTACTCGTTCTCTATAACCTGCAGAGACAGGTATATGAGGAGGCTGCTTTACAATTCTACAAATTACACTATTCTACTGTACCGATTTTACAGCAACCAGCCACATCGAATACTTCCTCAGTTTTACTGCAAATTACTGTAATGTAGTTACAGTAGGCAATTTTAACTACTGTGACATTTTACAGTAATTTACTGTGAATATATTTCACAGTGTCATTATTGTTACTGTAAATAATTTCAGTAGTTTACTGGCAACTCTGCTGCCAGTAATTTACTGTAAAAACTACAGCAACTTGTTAACAGTGTATTCCTATAACAATTGTCCTCTTGTGTATATACCGTGAGAGTTCCAATGATATGAGAGTATGATGATTATCTACTCAGTCCGCTGTATAGGCTTTGCATCAAATCTCTGGGCTGGCCGTTCATGTACCATCGTGTTCCCATCTCGATGCCATCGTACTATAAACACGATGGCAACACGAATGTATTGCGAGGGGATCACGAAGTCGTGTTGCCCTCGGGCAAGTTCGTGTTTCCACCGTGTTGACTTCGCGAAACCCGATGCCCGATGGCACCGATGATCACACGAAGTAAACACGAAGGTAACACGAAATGTCCCTTCTCAATAAGAACATGGGGAAAGGGATACGCTAAAATCCTCCGAACTACTCACGATTCACTTGAATAGAAAACGAACACATTTCCACTGAGATTCCACTGTCCTCACAAGAACACGTTACAGTGTTGGTTCCCGGTAAGACGACCTGGCGAGTTGGTGCGGAGCATGAAGCCTCTGTTATGATTCCGCTGTCGCTGCACGTCGGTCTGATGTAGCTGAAAACTACATATGGCTGGTCAGGCTCAGCGTCCGCGGCTTGGTCACTTGGACATCCCTCTATCAATGGAGGGTTGTCTGGAGAGTCTAGAAAGGTTAGATACAACATCAGGTAGTGTGATGACGGGGATGAAAAGGTAGAGAAATGAGAACGAAGTCAAGACAGATGGAAAATCATTACGCAACATTGTGTAGTGATTCCTGTCTCATTTGTGAATTGTTTGCTACACAAACCAGAGAGCTAAGAAGCTCAGTGATTCCTTCACTGCATTGACCCCCATGGGCCCAACAGAGGGAATCTGTATTTCAGTTGGCGACGATTGGTGGCATGGTATCAACTGCAAGATCAAAGTGAACGGGACGATATCAGTAGCTGAGTGCTCTTAATCAATCAGATCCATGCTTGCTCTACGATCTTTCGAATGTTTGCAGGATAGTTGACCACAATTGATGGCATTTTATCAGCTGCAAAATTAGTCAAGCTAACTAACCATCGGTGACATTTCTCCCCGGGTCTCCCAATCAAGTAACACGATCACATGCCTGTGGATTACCTCTTTACCGTCCAGGCGGGATTGTCAGGCGAGGCTTACGCTCGACAATGGCCAGTATCTCGCCTGAGAGCGCTCCTAAGGCTGACCATTCAATGGCTGATATCAAACCCGGGTGCCCCCGTATACAATCTGCCCGCTTCCCGGACAACTACTTCAGTTTCGAGCAGCGCGTGACACCGACAGGATCCCATGTAGCCCATATGATACATGGGGCAGTATAGGGCTAACGATCGAGACTGGAATATTGGAAATCTTCCAACAGCGGTAGGCAAAGGGTTAGAGTTAACAAGATGATGTTAGCAGCCCAGTGCTCATATTTTGGTAGATCTATGCAAATCCTCCACGAAAACACATGAGCCAGAAATCTTGTGTAAAACACAAATAGGATTAGATGTTGAAAACTGTTCTGTAACTTCAGGTGCAACAGGTTTTATGGCAATAATTAGCCGATCGACGTTGTCTTATCAGTAATGTCTGACAAGATTACTGTGGATCAGAAGTGAACAGGGTTGTGTACATTGCTACTCGTTATGTATGTAAGTATGAACATCATTCAATTAAGTGGAGAAAAGGTATCATGTTCACAAATAAACATTAGTAAGGATGATTCTACTATATATTTTCACAAAAGTATAATGTGTCTTCAACATAGTCGATCTGAATGTTGTACTACCGATAAGGAAGACTCTTACTGAATGTATTTGGTAAGGGCATTCCACCATGATGAGTGTGCATGAATCGGGCAAAATAACGACCGCAGGTGACTTTTCCTCTACTGTTAGCTTCGTTGGAGACTGAAAACAGACTGCGTTCAAATTTGAAAAACCTAATGGCCTCTAGTGTTTTATATTAACCATGAAAATTGTTAGAACCAGAGAGAGACAGCAGAATAGGATTAGGTGTTAAAAACTGTTCTGTAATTTCAGGTGCAACAGGTTTTCATCATCTAGTGGAGTGGAGTGGAGCAGCGGTAGCCCAGGCCAGTCGGCTAATACGTCGAGCTAGTAATTCAGAGGTTACAGGTTCGAGTCCACGTAGCACCCTTGAACAAGGTGCTTTATCCCGATTGTTCACAATGAGGGCTCCTATGGCACTGAATTAGGACTACTGTTATGTAATGGTATGATATTCATACTGTGTCCTTAAATTGAATTATTATCAGCCCCTTTAGTTCTTATAATCCAGTTTATTGTCCGGTTGAAACTTCTGGACTTCGATGATAACATTGTTGTAGCAACTGTTACTATGCAAGTATACAAGATTGAACAAACAAACCGATTAGGCAACAGCTGAATTAAATAATTATCCTAATAGATCAGGCTTTTCAGACAGATTCAACAGCAAGCTTATGTATTTCTTCACTGCCATTCATCACTAAATATAGACTACTTTGAAGGCTCTTCACTTTCTATTACAACTATTTCAACAACGAAATAGATCCCATCAATGTCAGACCAATTAGGTATGGTTTCTTTCGAGTTCGCCACTGGATTTTCCCGGTCTTCGCCCCTTCCAGCACCATCCTATTTTATCTGGAACGGTCAATCATATGATGTCACGGTCACGTAGAATGACCCAGACGAATCAAAAGTTACGATTAGTTAATCACGCCCCCTAACTTTTGGATTCCCTGAGTGTTTCGTGGAGCCGAAATTGATTTCGTAGGAACAAACTTTAAATTGTTCGAGGACTTCAATTCCTGAGCTCGGTGCGGGCGCATCAGTCTCAATAGTAGTTAGTAGTTATGTAGTTTAGCCTATTAGTTTCAGGAAGTCTATCCAAGTTTTTAGGTCTTAAGTCAGAATCCGAACACGTCCTTATTAAACTGAATAAACCGTCCTTTTCCATAAAGGAAAATACCGAACTTTATTCGCCGTATTGAATCTTTTAATTGCGTCGAGTTTTGTTATTTTTTATCGTCGCTCCCACCAGCGGAACCAGAACATTATTATTACCAATTCGTAAAATGGTGGTGGAGCGGATGTTTGTAACATGGTGGTGGAGCGAATTGAAAATAGCCTTCCATAACCGAATACATTACATGGCGCAGGAGCTAAATAATATCGAATTTATCGGAAGAGATAAATATCAAAAGTAACGGAGGAGCTGGATCAACCCAACAATAATGGGTGAGTGACATTTACCATCTTGAAAGTTTCGGTGGACCGTCTTCTTCATAATTCCTGGAACAGACTCGACAACTTCCTGCATGGAACCACCGTCGCCGTTTACCGACAGACGAGGGCAAATCAACCACCCATCTCCCGCATAATCCGTCTCGTGAGTGGAAACCGTGCAACGTTGTGAACTAACTTGACGACTTTCGCCGACGCCGAGCTACATCTTCTTCCGTCCTAATCCCGCTACTCCGTCTCTAGTGGTTTCTCGTCTTTACTTGGGCCCTTCGTGTGAACTATAATGGAGCAAGTACCCGAATCTTGAAGGATGTGTCCACTGTCTAGCCGTCTTCTCGCCTTTCTTATACAATTTACAACACCGCAGTCTTCTTGTCTTCCTGTATACAAGTTACAACGCGGGACTGATGTCGCTCTACGAGTACAATCGTCTGAGGGGACCCTATACCGAACCATCCTGCCGCAGTTGACGGTATACCCAACAATCCGGAATGTTCGCTCCTTCTCAACGAGGCGATGTCTACTTTTCCACAGATTTCCGCGCCAGCCCTCCTGTTTCAACCCTGATGTTTTGCAATGTTAGCGATGTCGTGATATGGAATTTCTACCGCCGTTCTTCAACAACTCCACTCGGTTTTGATTGAAAAAGCATTTTGAATGGACATTTCATTGTATGGATTATTACACCGTAGGGTAAGTTGAAATTGTATTATTTCAATATGAGGTTTATAATGTATTGTTAACAATTGATTAGGTTGTAAAAAAATGCAAAAGAGGAAAATGTTACGTCTTAAGTTAAATAAGGCTCGAGCTAAATAGGTTTCATTACAATTTATTGGATAGTTTTTTTTTGGCAACCATTTGTTTGAAGATGTGAATTCACGGAATTTACATTTGATAGAGGTGGTAATTAGTTCACTTCGCTGCGTCAAGGATTTTTTTGGTTCGTACTTGATTTTTAGGGCTTCCTTTATTCAAATGTTTCACGCCTAGCACGTGTACTTCTATTCGGTGAAAAATTACTCTGTATCCGTTTTCAGGAAAGTTCCTATACTTATACAGTTAGCATGCGATATACATAGGTCGTTTAGGCTATATTGAGCACAGGACTGTTTGCATTTTTTTTGCTATTCTATGGTACCATCTTGTGCAGCCAATATTTTTTCTTCGGAGACTGGTGCAGCCAAAAGTTGAGTTGCAATAGTCATGGAAATACGACGCAGTTTTGTGACAACTGACACGTTTCGTTTTGGATTGTGTTGCACACATGATCGAATTAGATTAGAATGAGAATTTAATTAGGTTTAGAATCCCTGAATGTTTGCCTTCGCTTCTTTGTTTTGTGGAATTTTGAGAATTGTTTTGCTGGGATCGATATTCCCTGGTGCATTGACACCTGTTTTTTCAAGCCGTATAGGCTTCTTTAGTATCGTCTTTCTGCGTGACTTTCTGAATTTTCTGCATTCCTTTGGAGTGACTGCAACG
>JAUOBX010150358.1:0-12328 GCA_032360705.1 Eupentacta quinquesemita
CCCCAACCCTTCCTCCCCTCCCCAGTTCTCCAATCCGCCACCATCTATTCGTGCGTAGCCTATTGCAAGAATATTTGCCTATGTTCGACTATATGTATCAAATCATAGGCGTTGGTTGTTCCAGGTTTCCCTTGCTATAGTGTATGACAGATTTCAGGCCCTTGGTTGCGTGACAGTAGGACATGACCTCGGTTGAGAACTTATACGACCGGACGCAATTACCTGCAGTTTTTAGTAGTTCATTTCGCACCCAAATGACACCCTCTTGCTTCCAAATGGAACTCTCACCGTTCGAGGTATGTAATCATCCAACGTGACAAGGGACTGAGTTTTCTATAGCCGTTGAACGCAAGCGACATTTATGGCGTCTCTATCGTTTCTCCGGTCCCTTGTTCCAGTGATTTGGACTTCAGCAAAAGCGTGTTCAGCGCTTAGTTTCTGGGATCTATAAGCAGGATTTTGAGAGGTAGATCGCTTCTAATATTGAAGAGAATCCTAGAGCGTTTTTCTCTTATGATAGAAGGGAGCAGAGGGCCAAGGACACCGTTGGTTCATAGTTAGATTCTGATTCAGGTGTAACACCATCAGCGATAGTCAGAAGATGTATAGGGTACTTAAAAATGACTTTCCGTTCCTTTTCACTCGTGACCTTGTTGATGATGTGTCTCCCAATAATATTGATGACATACATGTGTTAGCCTTATTTGATAAAAGAGTAGCTGCTGAAGCTGAAAAGTAGTGAAGCTCCTGGTTCGGACGGAGTCTTTTGCCGACCTGTTGTCTGTTCAATTAGCTGTCATTTTCAATGAAGCTCCACTACTGCAGGAGTGCAGAAAGGTGTTGTTCCGGTCATGTGTCAAGTCATGTGCACAGAGAGGCTAAATGAAGCCATACTGAATGGGAATAAATTAGTAGGACGATGGTAGCCTTCATGTACAGATGTGAGGTGGTTTAGGTGGATATTGTGAAACAGCTAGCCCTAGGCAGCGCCGCAATGTCAAGGTTAATCTAACACAATTTGATCAAAACAAATATTCTACCGATGAGTGTGCTGTGTGCGGTAGTACTGTATATCTATATGGGAGTGTGAATCGTGGTCGATGAAACACGAAATTAGGAACTGTTGACGGGCAAACCGCCAACATGTAATATCCTCACGATTGAGTGATCAGTGGGAGCCCAGGTCTATGTACCACTTCCTATCAGCAGATCAGAATGGTACAAAAGTGTGCACGAGGTCAATCACACATGTACGTAAAGACATCTCCATTGAGCACGGGACCGCACTCTGTCCATAGTTTCGTTGAAATCGGAGTTACTTTGAATTCTCAAACAATGATAATAATGAAGACTTAATAGAACGCATAATGCAAGGGCCTCTGAACGCTTTAACAGACCTAAAACGAAAACAGACACAAACAGAAAGAAAGAAAACAAAAGGGAACACAGACGGCAGAACGGAGACGACAGCACACAACAGGATATAGGAAACAGAGGAGTGAAATGATCGGAAATGTTGTGTGAAGAGATGAGTTCTAAGCCGAGAGAAGCCACATACGATACCAATTCCCCAAATGGGGCGCAGCAGAAGCGAACGAGCGATCGCCATAAAACTTAGTAAACGGGCGAAACGTGATCTCAAGGCGTTGTTCAGAGTTGACTGTCAGATGGAGCTGAGTATCGTCAGCATAGGCGACATACTGGATACCATGGGCTGCAATGATGTCTTGTGATGGAGCGCTGAATGATATGAAGGCAATAGGCCCAGATCCCTGAGTAACACCACAGTAGAGACTAGTAGGATGGGACATAGTATTGTCAATGAAAACGGACTGAGTTCTACCAAAGACCTACAGGTAGGTAGAAAATCAATCGAGCGCCTCAGTAATACCATATCTTTTACTAAGGCGAGCAATCCGGAGTTGTGTATGATCAATGGTATCGAATGCAGTCGAGTAGCACCAGGATGGCTTCGCAACGTCTATCGAGTTCAGATAAGATGTCATTCTGGACTCAAAGCAGTGCCGTCTCAGTAATAAGAAATGGACGGTAAGCAGCCCTCGAGGCATGGAATTGATGTTCAACTAGGTCGTGTTATAGCTGACCAGTGACAACCACTCTCTCGATCACCTTCCCAAGGGAAGTAAGAATCGAGTTCGGGCGATGGTTGACCAATATTTCAGCATCCAAGCCGTCTTCAAGTTCTTCAGCAGTAGAGTAACACATGTGTGCTTCAAGGCTGAGGGAAAAAACATCGGGAGACGGAGAATTGTTAACGATCCTAGTAATACTGTAATAGTATAAAGGAGATGGTCAAGGGCGAATTTGAGAATGTTGGCAGGCAAAGGATCCAAAGAACTAAATGTAACAGTGGACGACATTATAAACAGTTTACCTCTGACGACATCGGGATGACCTCAACCTGTTTTCGGGATCATGCGATTACTATGCTCGGAGTTTCGTTCAGAACTGTCCAACTTTAAACTGTCATATGAACAATGTGAATTTGACTTTTGGTGACCTTTACATGACTTACATGTTCTTCCGGAACCAACCGTCTATCAAGTTTCTTTCAAATACGAAGACAGTTTGGAAATTGCAAACATTTGCAAATTTGACCTTCGAGGCTGCGATAATCTTGGAATAACCGTCACGTTCAGGACCAACTTTAGGCCACATTCACGAAGTTTCATTCGAAACCATCACTGCATATATTACGCAAATTTGACATTCAGTGACCTTGACATGGCCGTCATGCTTTCCGTGACCAACTGAAGCCCATATCCATCGTGTTTCGTGTACATCGGACGAACTTTATATTCTCGCAAAATAGGCAAAATAGGGGACAGCAGCCGTGCAGCAATGCCAACTTGCGAACCCATTCGATACTCAACTTAGGCGGACATGTGTACCAAGTGACCACGTTTTTTCATGAATCGGACGAAGTGGTAGAGATCATTGCTTAAGTTAAAAAATATCCACAGACCCTATTCGTGTCGCGGGTATATAACTACCCTATCTGCCTATCCACCGTGGTTAGTCTGTTCTTGCGCATAAGCCTAGGCTAAAGTATTTCCGGATATAAGCCACGGACCCCAGGCGCCCTGTCACTTTTTGGCTGTTCCAATGTGTCACAAGAACGAATAATGGAAGACCCACATGATAGATCACAATGGCACATTATCCATCGGAGGAAGGAACATCCGGTACGCAGACGATATCGATGGTCTAACAGGATCAGAGTCTGAACTGGTGAACCTGGTGAACAAACGAGACAAGGCAGCTACAGCATACGGCATGGTGATCTCTGCCGAGAAAACAAAACTGATGACCAACAACAACCAAGGCATCGACTCCGTAATCGAGGTCGGCGGGAGAAAACTGGGGACTTGCAAGAAGTTCAGATACCTGGGTTCCATCATTTAAGACGAAGGCAAGGATCGCTCAATCATCAGAAGCAACTGCGGAACTCCAGACCATCTGGACGGACGACCTTTTTTTTATGCATTTGAAGATTCAGCTGCTGCGATCCCTCGTACTATCGATCTTCCTCCCTGCCTGTGAAACTTGGAATGGAAATGAGATTCTATACAGGAAAATCTTAGGCATCTCGTACACGGAGCATGTGTCGAACGAAGAGGTCGGCAGGAGGATCCAATAGACAATTTATTGGTCACCATAATGGCCTCCTCACCATCGTCAAGAAACGGAAGCTGAAGTGGTATGGCCATGTATTCAGGTCAACAGGCCTTGCAAAGACCATACTCCAAGCGAATGTGAAGGGTTCTCGCAGACGTGGAAGACAGCGAAAAAGGTGGGAGGACAACATCGAGGAATGGACTGGCTTGATCCTGGCAGAATCCCAGAGAAGGGTGGAGGACAGGTCTATATGGAGCAGTGTAGTGGCCGTTTCTTCGATGATGCCCTAACGACCACAACATCAGTCACGGGTCACGGGTGAGGTGAGGAATGTGTCTCTTTTTCATTAATAGTTGGCATATGCATGTCCCTTTTGTTTGGGGCATTAGCCTTACACAAATTCTCGTGGTGCGCGCCCAACCCATCGGTCGTGAAATTAGCCGCTTTGGGGCCTGGACAACGTATCACGATGTACAAGTTACGGAGTTTCCAAGCCCTGATTTTTCGACGAAACTATACTTTTTCCGCGCCCCTTACACGTCCTGAAACTTAGCGATTCCTTTGAGTCTAGTAACATGATAGGACCACACTCGGCGGCTATTTTGAATCTTTAGTACTATTGTTTTCTCTGACTAATTGCGGCGTTTTCGGGAATAATTCTCAGTTCAGCCACTACTGCTCAAATATCAGTATCTCGATCTACACGATAGCGGTTCACCTGCTAGAATAACTGATATATCTATAGACTTTTCTTTGGGTAAACATTGTTTGGACAACTGGTCTGGAAATGACAATCGCATTCGGGGACGGCGTCTGCCTGGCCTTCCGCCGTACTTCTGAGAATTTATTAAAGTGCCTTGAAACATTTAGTCATAATCATCGAGCTCTACCTTTCAAAAACAGGATACCATAAAATGACGCGAATGGGAACAAGATAATATATAAGTTCGCGTCCAGATCCCGGCTATTTCAAAAGAGGAACAGGAACTTCCTTGAGTGCATGTATAGGCCTGCATGATGGAATATACTGAATTAGAATGAAGACACATTCGCACGTCACCAACGGATGGACGTACGTGTTGAGCCAGGATTAGCACCAGCGCGCGATATCCCGCTTTCTCCCCATGACTTGTCATTACAGTGCTTACTAGTGCTTCTAATTCCGTGCTTCACAGACGGTCAGTGAACCCCAGGATCTGACCATTCGGGATCGGGAAATTTCAGGCCCAACTACGGAATCGTCGTCACGTACAGTCGACCTATACGATACCGACTGGACGGCTGCCGGAAAAGCCCGTGTATTGACCGCAAGTCCACAATGCACCATTATAGCCCGTCGGAACAAGCGATCGAGCGTTTTCGCCTATTAGATTCATTGGCTGGTGGGCCAGGAGGGCGTTGACATAATACGTTGTACCGTATATATAGCCCCAATGTCGCATGGTCTGCTTCTCAGCTGAACGTAAATACCAAGACCTCGCCAGTCGCAACTGCATGCACAACAACCCATGCAAACGCCTAGAGCTGAGTGGTGTGCTAGTGTCTCTCATTCGCCATTCATAACTCCTGATACTTACTGTGCGGTCAGAGTGAAATTTGACCAGCTTGCATGTAAAGCTCGCCATTGGCCGGACGATTTCCATTTTCTGTCCGCATCGCTTCGTTATATGTTATTTGATTCGCATTTCGATGATATACTACAATTATGATGCCACAGTCATGTCCATTGAGCGTTCTCCCATGGAGATTTGGTGACCCAAAACCTCACAGCACCACGGTGAAGAATGACTTAATCCGCCTGTCAACGTTTTAATCAGGTTGAGATATTGGGATATGAATGGGGCCGCTGTAGCCTGTCTGATGTAGAATATCTTTATTATATACTCGGGATGCGTTTCAGCGTCCCAGCCTACGACTGCTGCCCTCTATTTTGCAGGTTCTGTGCGGCCAGAAACTTCAGTTGTTGGCGCGATGAATCTCTAACGCTCTGTCCGATTCATTGAAACTTGGTACACATGTTCGCCCTAGTGAAATCTCAGATGGGTTCCAAGGTGCTATATGACTGTGGTCCCCTATTTTACGGGTTTCTGCAAAAATATCTCAAGTTTATTCGATTCACACGAAATTTGGTGGATGTGGACTATTATAGTTGGTCTCGAAACCATTGCGGCCATTTCGAGGTCACCAGAGGTCAAATTTGCGCAATTTATGCGATTTACCTAACTTTGTCGGATTTTAACGAAACATGATTGATGTGGACTATAAGCACGGTCCCGAAGAACATGATGGACATTTCAAGGTCATCCGGCGGTCAAATTGGCGTTATATGCAATTTTCCAAACGGTTTGTCGGATTTGAATGAAACTTGTTGGGGTATTAACTGCCGGATGAAGTAGAAGTTTAAAAAAGGGAACAAGGCAGTCTTCATCTCAGACCTAGAATTTCGCAGCCGGCAACCCGTTCGCTGGCCTCTTTTGATAGACACATGAACGTCCCAGCATTGTTCTATTCGCGTATATTCTGCTCAAAATATGTGATCGCGCACTATTTCAGTGAACGAATTTGAGAGTCATGTAGGTTTCGTGCTGTAGCATAGACAGCTATGGCAGTACCAGACGTTTGATTGGTCTGATCTACCGTCCATGTGGATCAAACCCCAAAGTCTTCGCGTACAAATAAGGCCCATTTTGTAATGGATTTTCGTAACTGTCTATACCGTTTATATTGTGGGACCGCTTTGTGTCTTATCTCAACACAGTTCGGGAGGTAGTCGGCGAGCACTTTGTCATGTTTGTGTGTAATTGTGCATGTGACGGGGGTACGAGACTGAAAGTGAAAGCACTCTTCTCAACGAACTTCACAAACTATATTTCCTGATATCTAAATTCACCATCTCTATGGTGGTTTTATTGATGTGAAATACCGCCATCTATTTCAGTTTTGTTCCAGCGACTGTGAGTTGAATGGTTTGGTTGATTGGTTCACTCAGTTAATGGTCAGAGGTTGAGTGTTCCGAAGCAAGGATGGCGCCGGAGGCCAGACCCCCTCCCCTCCTCTTGTCGGAGAAGTTTGCCAGTCTCGTCGGAGAGTTCAAAAAGCGTATTTAAGTTCCCATCGCGGGCACAGAAGCTCTGCTCCCCCTCCCCTCCCCAGGCTCCCCTCGGAGAAGCTGAGCCCTCCGTCGGGGGAATCCTGGCCCCACAACTGTTCCAAAGTTATATCTACTTGTGACATCGAAAAAAATACGACTACAATAAAATTACCCGGCTCCTTTCAATGAGCTTGACTTATTATAATTGATTACGTTCATGTGCATTCACAACAGCCCTTCTCACTGACGAATGGTTTATGGTGGCGCTGTTTCTAATTCCGACGAAAACGTGTGGTTAATCGTATATATATAATTATTATAGGCATGTATTTTGTGTGTGACAAGACCCGTATTTCCTCCGGAACTTCGGAAGAGTCTCCCCAGAACCGTAGGAGAGTCAGAGATAGTATGTTTTTTGTGTACAATAGCAACCACCACTTGGCGCACATGTCCGTTATAGTGAAATCTTAGACTACGAAGCTCGCTTAGTGGATGTATATCCGCCAGCCCGGGTCCGCTGCCCGTCAATTGGTGCGAACTGCGGAGAGCCTCGATCTACAAGCATAGTTTGTTCTTGTTAGATAATTGGAATTAACACCACTTTCGACCAATTCACGATGTGGTCTGATTTCTTGCCTTTTATACTTTCACCAAGTTTGTTGTTTAGTCGTAACAAGTGTAATGTGTGCTACAACGTTTTTATATAATGGCAGTTCGAACAGTGAGGATCATATGTCATTTCCGTAATAGGTGATGCATGGAACCATTTCAGACTTTGGATACTGGCACACCGGGTCATGTAGGCTGGTGATGTTACTTGTTCGTCATTCCCCCACCCCCTAAAGAAATATGTAGGCCTATGTCTGATTCTGATTTAAATTTGTGATTTTCAGTTCAAATTATTCCAAATGGAATAAGATGCTTTTGTCACCATGCATTGTGGTGACAAGATTACTGATGATAATAGATTACCCTGAATCATCCCAACCAACACTATGAAAAGGTCAAATGAGGTCACCCCCACTGGATATTGGGATTTAAAAAATATATCCCCATGATTTGAAAAAGACCACAAATTGACAAAATGTGTTACTGGGGTGACCTTAATTTATGAAATGTCTGGGCTAAATGCACAACATTTTCTCGCGCTACGCGCGCGTTTAATGTTTTACCGCCCTCAAATTACACGATTGATTCGGAAACTTGCGTTAAGAGGTATTTCTCTTATTCAGTCATGTGAGGCAGAGCGATCCTTCTCCGCTTTGAGACGTGTAGAAACCCTGTGTATGCCTTCATATGTAATTAGGATGCAAGAAGTGCAATTTTTGGAGATCTGGGTAAGGCCGAAAATCCTCTTCTGCCATGCATGCCAACCCATGGTGTCACTCCGCTCAGATGGTGGACCCAGACAACCCTGACTCCCCTCTTGGACGAATCATAGGCCCAGTCATCGTATAATATACCTCTTGCAACAATCTTGTTTGCAAAATCAGTGTATTCACAGTCGTAAATGGGCGAAAGTCGTGGCCCGTTTTCACGAAAAAAGATGGCGGCCGAATAATTTTGGATTTCGCACACAATACATCTGCATGTTATTATGGGATATCAGACCGACTGCGCAATCTCAGAGCGAGGCAAGGGGAAACCTGGACGAGTTGGGTTCGCCCAGCTACCAATATCCGCGATATCAACCGCAGGACGCATTGTGTGTACTTGGCATGACTAATACTTTTTCGTGCGTCGTGGTTGAGCCCTCTGTACGATTCGTCTAGCACTTGAAAAAAAGTTAATTCGTCACCAGGACGAACTATTCACTGGAGTTAGTGGAGTACGACGAGATTTTGTTTACAGTGTATGTATCCGCCCCTGCATCTTTACACAAGAGCTCCCATCGGCATCCAGGCAACTTTCAGGGATTCAGGCAATAGATGTTCGCATCAACATGGAAACAGCGCGTCTTATTCCGTATGGAATCCAAAAATTATGGATATATAGTATCCTAATTTTAGATTTCTTCTTTGTGCTTCGTTCAATAGAATATACGGGAGATGTTGTCCCCTGTCATCTGGGAGGTCTCTCACACCCGAAATTTCACCCTATGTGATCCACGTATGGACTCTCAAAATTAAGAAATATAACATCTTGATTTTCACTTCTTGCCATACAATACACGGGAAATGCCGTTTCCTGCCATATTATATATGTTAGTTATAAGAGGTCTCACAAACCCAAAATTTCCTTTGCACGCTCTCCGCCAGGTCACTCTCGGGGACTCGGCAAGCAAATTATGATCGCCACAACTTGGAGACAGGAAGTATCTTATTCCCTATGGAATCTTGAAATTCGAAATATAACATCTTGATTTTCTAAATTTCCTTCGAGCTTCGTGCAATAACATACACCGAGGATGCCGTTTCCTGCCCTCTGGAAAGTCTCTAATACCAGATTTCCCTCGTACGCTCCGCGCCAGGTCACTCTCGGGGATGAGCAAACAAGAGATGATTTTTCGCTACAACCGCGAATACAGAAAGTGTCAGTTCTGTATGAAATCTTAAAATGCGAAATATAACATCTTGATTTCCGAAATTTCTCTTTGAGCCTTCCGCAGTAAAATACACGGGAGATGCCGTTTCCTGCCATCTGGAAGGTCTCCCAGATCCACAATTTCATTGTACGCTCCGCGCCAACCTCGGGTGGCGCTCCGCTCAGATAGTAAACGTATTGTGCCTTCAACTCCTTGGCCCCCTACTGAAAACTCTGGCACCCTAATGCCCCCCACCGAAAAATGTCTGGCTACGCCACTGCATCCACCTCTTCGTCCACTCGTTATCGTGTTTACAAGGCTTTCTGACTCTGACCTCTGTTGACTCACTGATTACCTTGGACGGAACCAGAAAACAGTAGGGATCATGAACTCTATATGGCCAACCTAGTGCTAGTGCTCTGCACCGTTCACTAGTTATCGTGTTTACGAGGTTTTTGGACTTTGACATCTGTCGTTCAGATTGGCATAATTTCTCACCCTAACATCAGCTCACCCTAGCATCCTGTAGTGTGACCATGTATTTCTGAGGCTGAGGCTATATATTCATTTATTCATCTGTTCATAATTGATCGGAATTGCTACTTTTCACGCACCCTTTGATGATCATTACTGAAACCATGTCACAATAATGACCAAGTAATAGATCCGAAGGTCCAATGTCATTCAGTGGGCCATTTTGGCATTTTTGTCAAAATATCCGAAATGCGTCTTCTCCTACAGGCCTAGTTTGAGTATTGAGTAGTGATGATCAAGGGAGTTGGTCATCATTATCGGGTATCAATGCTACATACAGGAATTTGATATCCGAGGGCACCTGGTGGCCATTGTTTTTATGGGAGCAAGACGGGATGTAAACCTATGACGAGGCCCGCCGGAGAAAGAGGCAATGGTTACAAGAGAGTAGTGAGAGAAAGCTTGTTGATAGAGTAGATTGTGGTGAAGCGTACCCCGGGGGTGAGACGCCTCCCAATGTTTTACGGCTGAATAGGTCGATATAACAGATACCTGCTACCAGCATCAACAAAAAACACATCGGGAAGTCACGTGATAACTGCTGGAAAGTTTTTTTGGCTAATTATCTCATTATTATGTAGAGTTGAATGATAAGTCATAACAGACCCAGGCATTAACATATCATGAATGTATGTTTATTTGATGTTCCATTATTTGCATTACTGAGGATTTTCAATGTTAGTTCGGAAATAGTTCCACACATAACTACCGTTGGGGTGAAAGGCCTACCCCATATATGGGGTAAAATCCCCTCCCTCCCCCTCTCCCTCCCTCGGCGCTCTACCCCAGGAGTAAAGGCCACTGTACAAACGTAGGCCTACGCATTACAGTAGGATGATACATACATAGAACAGAACTTATTGAACACTAATGATCAAGCGAATGTCATATTTTTGTTCAATTCGAGAAGACATCCCGACTACAAAATATGTCATGCGAGATCCATATAAAAACTTATACGTGTAAAAGGCCCCTATCGGCTTTTTACCCGAGCGTTGTGGTAATTAAGAAGCCCACTTTTCAAATGTTATACTTTGGCTAATTTGTTGTCTACCAGAGCAACTTGTGTTGGTATCATTCGACTTCCCTCGAGACGTCCATTGATGTAAACGAATATTGCGATATGCATTGCATGTGGCATTTATGTGGGTCCAAAGTTCGGGGGGTGAGCTTACCCCAGTCTACCCTACTAGACTTGAATAGCCTAAGGTTGTAGGAAGAAGGAAAGCAGAGAGATGACAAAGCTTTCCCAACTCGATTTGGGCCATATTGTGAAAATATGTCAAATGCTTCTTCTCCTCTAAGTTTTAATTCTGATGATCATGAAAGGTTGGTCATATAATCTGGCACCACTAATGATATACAAACAGCCTAAACAGGATGTTCAGGGATTTAGGGTGCAAAATCATCTGGTGGGCAATTTGGGTTATTTTTATGTAAGTTGCTTCTTCGTTGAATTTAAATCTGGTAATCAATCATGAAAGTTATAGGGTACCAATGCGACATGTCAGTAGGGTGTTCGGGGACTTATATTAGCGTCATCTTTGGTCATCTTGTGGGCAATTTGGGCTATTTTGTGAAAAACGAGTCCTTCTAGAGTTTGAATCTGATGATCTGAAAGTCGGTCATTTTTGTCGGATGCCAATGACATATTTATAGGGTGTTCAGAGCTTCTAGGTCATCTAGCGGGCCATTTGGGCGAGAATGGTAATTTTCAGGATCATATGAGAGGAATGTTCCGTTCGTTTTCCACATATTCAATTTGACGATCATGAAAGTTGGTCGGTATTATCAGTGACAGATGTCACATATAGGGTATTCAGGAATCAGAGGTCTAGACTGAGGTCGAGTTCGACCATTTTGGCTTGAACCATCCAGCAGCCTGCCCTGTAGGCTACTCCCACAGAATGGACCAGATGATCATGACAGTTGGTCAGTATTTTCAGTATCACTGACTGATGGTACAGATGCGGTGTTCGAAAAATCAAGGTCAAAGGTTATCTTGGGTCAATATTAGCCAGTGTGTGGAGAAACTCAGGTCAGTGTTGTAACAAGTCTCTCCAAGACTCAAGTCGAGTCAAGTCAATTTTTAACAAGTCTCAAGTCAAGTCATTCACTCCCATGCCCAAGTCAAGTCAAGTCAGGCCAACCATCAAGTCAAGTCAAGTCAAGTCAAGTCACAGCAAAAGCCGAGTCAAGTCAAGTCAAGTCACAGTTTTTTCTCAAGTCAATTCAAGTCACTAACATTAATGATGATGATACATGGTTTCCGTAACGATTCCTTATCAGAAGGTGGCTACAGCAGTAAATTGTCAGTGAGTTTGTGAAACAAGGCAGCGAGCTGCATGTTTTGCGTTACGTAATGTTGTAATAATAGATCCATGGGTTGTACATATTTAATTATTGTTTCTGTGCTTTATAATTGGAATTTTTAGGTCTTAAAAATTACAGAGAAAAATTATAAGTTGGTTTCCGTGTTTTATAATGTAAATGACATGGACAAATTAAATACAGGACACAAAAAATATAACACGAACGCA
>JAUOBX010150469.1:0-12327 GCA_032360705.1 Eupentacta quinquesemita
ACAAATTTTGCATTGAACTTTCCGGCGACCAAAACTTCATGTTGCTTGAGTAACACTCACCCGAGTTGCGCTGACGTTGCGTTCCACTCGCGATAGTGTTAATTTGAATTATCCACGGTAGGTTGTGGTTACTCGATAGCGCCCTCTATGTATTGGCGATATGGTCTATTAGGATATCCATATCAGGTTATCCCCCACCAAAGTCTATATTAAGTTATCCACGGTATTTTTTTGAAAATAAGGTCCTACCTCCTGCCCTGCACCTCATCCTTATTACCCCTGGAACATCTACTCATAGCATTCGCCATTATAAGCACGATATAAATCGCAAGTTTTATCACACGATCACAAAATGATGTAGCTCGTTTGAGATCGTAGTTTGATAATGAAGTATACAGTAATCACTAGTGACAACATTCCGTTGTGAAGAAGTTCATCCATTTGACGTCACAGATGAGGACGCACGCGTGTGCGTAAATGTACATGATGATCCTATGGCCTGCGTTGACGAATAGTATGCGTGGAGTTTGAAAACAAATTCCAAACGCAGACGCAGACGCGTATAATGTGGTGAAGATTTCGAACTCACTCGTACGTACATATTTTGTGCGATCGATAGCCGCTATCATCATGGAGCTATTATTATTATAATAATAGCTCCATGATAGCCGCTGCCATGCTGCTGCCGCGCCAACCTACGAGAAAAAAACACGCTGGCCGGCCGGCAGCTCGCAACCCTCGATGCCTCTAGGCCTATATAGCTCTGATCTTGCCATCATCTTAGGGCCTGTTTTCACGAAGCACTGAGCTCAGACGCGTCATAGAGTTATAGTCTAGTCGGACGAGCACTGAGTGCAGTTCTAATAGGTCGAGACTAGTGAAATACACCCCTGAAATTTGTTGCATTATCTCAGAGGAACATTTCTTTGATCATCTCAGAACATTCAAATATTTTCTTAGTTTTTTCTCCTTTTGACTGGCCACTTGTGTCCGTTCCGCGTTGACTGTGGAACGTAGCTAAGTTATTGGAATGTGTACAGCGCTTCCTTGCAAGTTAAACAAAATGTTGTTAAAAACTCACTTTCTGCGATTCTTAAATCTGGCAAAGTTCCGGCCCACGGGGCATCCAGCTTCAGAATGAAATATGACAAGAAATAATCGTTCCATCAAGATAATGGCGCAATTCCGCGTAATTTCCATTGCCTCCGAAAGCCAACCAAACGGCTTTCCTCGCATGACCTCTCGGGGGAAAACGCGCGTGTGAGTGAATTGTTTCTGTACATATTTCTCCGTTCACTCACTGGCTAGGGCCGTATTCACGAAAGTTACTTACGCATGCGTATCTTACGCAATGTGGTATTCACGAAGCTTTGCGTAGCGTAATTTTGCGCGTAACTTTACGCAAACAAATTACCTGGCGTAGCGACCGAATTCGTGTCGCTGTCCATAAACTTCTCGAGCAATTCCGAGGAAAAGGTGATGGGATACTTCTCAAAATTGAATACATTCCTTGTCAGTGATGTCTTTATTATATCCTCGCCGCTGAAATTGCCTTCGAAAGGTTTCTGTCAGTTTTATGAACCAACAAAGAGTGACCAACCAGTGTACGGTGCGATGTCAAGTTGATCCAGCCATAATCATGACTTGCAAATTCCGTGCTGGGTGTCGCGTATTCAAGATTGCGCGTTGTGACTGAGTCGAATTGATGCGCATCTGTGAGTGCGCGTTGATTGTTGAGTTGCCCAAGAAACCGCATATTTCAGACGCGTTTCTCACGCGCTTCGGAAAAGTTGTCGTTTTGCCTTTGCAACGAGAGTTATGATTGGCTACGCAAAATATTACTATTTAGGTTACGTATACCCTTGCGAACTGCGTACGCACGTTTCGTGAATACGGTTTATGAACTTGCGTACGAACTTCGTAACTTTTCTTGCGTACGCAAAAACTTTGTGAATACGGCCCCAGGTTCCGCTGTGGTGCAGAAAACCTGGGACCCTGGGTTCACTGGCTGTCCGTTGGATGGGGATGTCAAAGAGTGGTCCCGTGATGTGGAGAGATTATGTTACACCACTGTCTCAACATCATCTGAATAATAGTAGAAGAGTGCCTATCCACAGTAAACAGGGCCAGGATTCCTCGATGACTCTTCAGTGGCTTCCTGAATCTGTACCGTATCATTCAAATCAAGGTGTGCTTTCAATGTAATCAGGGTAAACATTGAAACACTTCAAGAATGTTCTCATTTGGTGATATAGCACCATAGACCCTAATAGCATCCGAATTATTAATAACCGAGACTCAAAGAGGCTTAGTGATTCCTCGACTGCCTCAATGCATAATGAGAATTGGGGTCAACACAGGGCAAAGTCTGAAAATATGTTAACATGATAAGTGCCATTGGATTGCTTGGTTTCAAATTTGCTAATTGCTACGTAGCTTTTCTAGTGGGAAGTATTACAATTCTTCGTTCATCCATTCAGGTCCTCAGCCTGGATTTGTCGACTACGTCATTTGGCCTATCTTTGAGAGGGTGCGTGCATTTGGACCATTTGGGCCGGGGGAAAGCATTCCAAGTTCTCTCACCGCTCTGACCGCTTGGATAGAACGAATGCTGAAGGACAAAGCTGTACTCAGTACTCTGCACCCAGATGCTGTCATGGTCGAATTCCAGGCAAACTATCGGAAGGACCCCACTGTCTTTGACCGACTCGACACTCCAAATTAATTCATGGTATTCACCCCTCTACTCATATAATCTTTCACTCGATGTGCAGTACTAGATTGCTATAATCATTTAGTGGATGTCAGTCCCTTGTCAGGCCCTCACAGCTCGGGGGGGGCAGGGGGGGAGTTAACATTGGATTGGCGGTTTAATGGTTGCAGTCCTGGTTTGAGTCCCAGGTGGAGCGTGTTGTGTTTCTTCCTAGGCAGGGAGCATGAGAGTGGGGTTGCCAGGTAGCTTGGGGATTCAGGAGAGTTTGGTTGTATGCAAACTGTAGCTACTAGCTACCGTACACCATGCCTGGTAATTCTGTCTGCGTGTGCATCCAAGCCTCCCCCTCCCCTCTCCACCTAGGCGCTGTCCTCAGTGCATGCCCTCAACTTTCCTATCTCTGTAATACCGTATATTCTCTAATAAACGTCCCCGGGGGTGTTGTATTTTGATAGGAGGGGGGCCTCTATTACAGGGTGTTTTTTAGGCTAATTTGGTCTGGTTTAGGCTGAATCAGAATGATTCTTTTGGCGATACTTTGGTCAAGAAAGAGGGGAGTTCATTGAAGAGGGGGGGGGGGGGGGCTTCTAGCACAGATCATACAGTAGTTACATTATTGATTCAGGAAGGTGTCTTCACAAGGGTGACCCCTTCAATAACATGATAAAATTTTCATCATATACTATAACTTTGACAGAGATTAACAATTTTAGGAGAATCATTCTTGCATTGACTGATACCACTGTGAGAGGCCAAACAAGTGATACCCATATGATCTGCAATTATTATCATAAGAATTCTTTTTAGGAAAAAGATGCCTCTTCCAGTCTCATACTGCTTTAACTGCATGGATTGAAGGAATGCTGAATGACAGAATCCTTCTCAATACTCTGCATCATGCCGACATAGTCCAATTTGACCTCACAATCTCAAATGACAGAGGTTACACTCCAAATTTATTGATAATATTAATCTCTTACTCATAATCTTTCACTCAATGTACAGTATTGAAAAGTTTTAACCTATTTAGTGAAGTTCACTCAGTTGTATTGAATCCAGTGTTGGGCACACAACTTGTTTTTACCCGATTCTAAAGGGATCATGATAGCAATTTCATCCTAAATACTGAAACTTCAACAGTAATTAACAATTGAGTACATGAGAGCAAGCTAGAACATCTTCAAGTCCATGAAACCATATTTTGAATGAGTCAATGAAAAATGTATTGGTTTTAAACATCATGAACTTTCCCTATATATATGTGAGTAATAACTTTGGATAGCCATTAATATAACAACTATTTGGGATATTGTTGTGGGTTAGGTGGGGATCAGTTTTTACCATGGGCTTGGGTATTTCTTGAACTCACATTGTAGATAACCTAGAATATTTTTCTTCAATAATTCATTAATAGCAGATACACTAGGCGGTGTCCTAATACTCTCCTGTGGACTCATGAGTCGTTTACCCCAAGACAATGGACAATAATGTTCTGGACATTTCTTCGCCAAATATTGATAAAAACGGGTTGTGTTTATGAGGCTGTATCAGAGGATGTTTATTTATTTATTCATTTAATAATAAAAGAATATGCAGTATGTTATATTTACAAGGTAATATACATCTATATTTATATCACATAGTGACCAATATTCACGAATCACGAAAAGTGCTCTATGCCTAAGCAAAGCTGGTAATATCACATTGTGAACAAACTAGGTCTAGGATAAAATCATACTTGCTACTCTGAGTTTCATGGATACGCACCTCGTACCGATCTTCGGGCAATTCAAATATATATAATATATTTATATAACAAAAATGATAGTAACTGTAGTCTTTTAGTCTTGCACCTTCCATGATGTATGCAGTTTTAATTCTTTTTCATGGTCGCCAATGTCCTCTGTTGAATATCGGTTGTGGTTGTATTATTATGTTTATTCAGTGTAAGGTTACAGGTATACTACAATAGTAATCAATTAGGTTGATGGTTCAGGGTCGTGTTACAGTATTCAAGTTGAACAAATGAAAAGAGGACTTGTCAAAACCATGTCCCCAAAATTTGAGACTAGCCTGTTGCCTAGGTTGGGATTTTCCTTCTATGTGGAATGAACTGCTCCAGATTTTGTCATCATGGGAGACTGGATGTTGATGTCACCAATGTGCAGTATTGGTTTAATTTGCTAGAGTAAGGGTTGTATGGTTAAAGGTATTCTGCAGGCTCGGGTAAACATGGGCTCATCTTGTAGCTTAGACCGAAATGAATACATCAGTCCAAACCAGACGTTCATACGACATTCCATTACAGAGTTAGAGGACTTCGAAGTTTGGGCGATGTACATCGCACAGGATGTACGCATTCCCATCATGCATTGCTTCACCTGGACTACCCCGCGAATTGCCTATGTTTTCCTCTCAAATGTAAACATCATTTTCTTGACAAAGGAACATATTCTCTCCCCAAAACTTACTGTGGTGAGTTAATATGTTACACAGTTTACATCAACAACGAAAGAGCAGCAGGAAACTTGGGAATGTTGAGTTCTTGAGCATACTAGAGTCTAGAAACGATAGATTACATAAGAAATCTTAATTGTTGTTCGGGTGTGACGTCACAAAATATTGCGCAATCAGGTTTTCCCTAAATTTTTCGGTAAAAGTGGTGCAACTTCAAACGCTATTAACTCGGCATGGGAATATCGGATTGAGATGGGGTTTGGACCAATATATTTAGTTTTACATTATCTACGAGGTCACTCATGATGTGATGGAGCCTGCAGTATACCTTCAAGTCAAATAATTACCTTTTCTTTCTTGGCTGGTCTTCTGTTTCTGCATCAGTCTGCAGATCCGAGGTTTCTTCTGCCTTAGACTGTTTCTCTCTGGCTCGCACGTACGTTGCTATAAGAATAAAACCGGCAGGAATATTAAACTTTGGTGGAGCTACAGGAGGCTTAGCCTGAGAGGTATGCTGTCATCTTTGGGACATCCAAGACAACATGAAGGGTGCTCAATATACTGTGAGACACCAAGGCCACATTTTTTCCACATTTGTTTTATGGTTTCCATTTTTATTTTATATCCAACATTTTTCACATCCAGATATTACCAATGGATTTTGGCAGTGCACAAGCTGATTAGCTGAATATGTCATTCCATTGCATCTAGGCAGGGACAAAAAATAAGCAGGAGCTGAGAGATTTTTACCCATCAGTCCAGCTCTGGTAGAGCCGGTGTGATTGCAAGGTCATGCAACCGGGCTCCATAAATGTTACCCTATCGGAGCCCGATCTGACTGGCCTTTCCTATTATTTCCTTGCCATACTGTATGATTTGACTTTCTAAGGTTGGCGATCTACTATAATCTACTTGAATGGCCTCAAGCTGAACGGAGCTACACCATGCCAGTGTATAGCTGTTAACTGTTGCACGCTGATCCATTAAGTGGAGCCCGATGTTGAGAGAAGAAAGCCCGCGGTTCTGCTGTGAAATAGAAGGACTAGGCTCCTCTTTGTTACAAAGCCTGGTCCCAGTGACCTTATTTTTGTCCCTGCATCTGGGCCTTATCAGATGTCCTCGAGTCGAGGGTCCTCGATCTATGTACAGGTGTGATTGCAGTGGTGCTTTTGGGGATGATCATCATCTTTTACAAGTGAGACACCGTCAAAATTCCTTCCGAGGCCCTGCAGTGATCGAAAGATTATTGAGTTCGGGCCGTGCAATTAGGCAGAGTGAGACACTGCCCTTAGGCCAGGCACTCTATCTTCATGGCTACACTGTACCAGCAAAGAAACCGAGTACAATATGTGTCTTCCCGACAGCAGCTTACTCCCCGGGAGTGTCTGAGAGCAGGCAAGTTTTCTATGATAGGGGTATTATCTGTATAGAGCGATATGAGATAGTTGCCGTATAAAGCAACCAGTTATTATCATTAAACAAAACATAAGTGTTAACAGAATATTATACCCGTATCAGTGTATACCATTTGAGTGATTTGACCCACTGAAACTGAACCATATTCCAGGCTACTGTGCACACACAATTTATCTCGAAATACCCACCTGCCTTTCCCAGAATCCGTATTCTGAAGCGGGGCCAAGAGTCTTGGGGAGCTTCTCTTGACATTACCAGTCGGTGCAAGGAGACTTTCTGCGACGATGGCCAGTAGCATTCATCTTCCTCCGCAGAGCAAAGCCAAGTAGTGGGAATGATCGCCACAGACCTACAGGCAGCAAACTCGACAATGGCATACATGTTGTCCTTTCTGTAAGCAAAGGAGCAATAATAATGAAACAGAATGTGCACTGTATCAAGCAGCTTGAAATGTGAAACCTAACCAAGTATTAGTAATCTATCCAGATACGAGCCAAATTCAGCCAATTATTTGTAGGGCTACAGTATGTGGGAAAAGACAGCTGGAGCAGGACTAAGTTCTTCCTTTAGTAAGCCACTCACTCACACACAAGTGTGATATCAAAGAGTAAAAAATTCAAATGATAAACTTAATGTGTGATTGTGTGCATTCTCTCACATACCAACAAAGACAATATATAGTAAGCAACAAGTTATCAATTGACCATGTGCAGGTTGTTACATTCACCAGCGGTATTTGAATTATAGGGGGATTTACAAGTATATTATATATACTGTCAAATCAAGTTTTAAATCAACCAATTTCATTTTTGCAACTTGATAATTCATGCAGAAAAATTGTACAGTATATGGTAGTAAGGGAAAGTGTCAAAAGTCAAGATTGATGAAATCATGAGCACAGGGAATTGTCTGAAAATATAATGAGGAAGACTACACTGTACTTGAATAGTAGTACATAACCCAAGTGATAGGAATAGTTATACAGTACTGTACAAAAATTAGCCTTGGTTCAATAACGTGATGTTTCCTTCATTCCAACTATATCCAAAATGATTTATCCTCATGTTAGCCTGACACAATAGCACTTCTGTAAGGGAGAGGTTTTGGCATTGCTCCCACACAAGTTGATAACAACATTTAGGCATGTTACAATATGCCAGACAACAGTTTGTGAGCATTTACACTTGTACGGACAGTACGCGTACGGTTGTATCATATATTGGACACATATTTGCTTATTAATTCTGTTCATTATCAGGAAACATACTAACCCCCTAGCAGTGTAGCTGCTGGATAGCCACGAAGTTCTCTCTGAATGGCAGGAGAACAAACTTATACTCCAGCATGGAGATGGGCTTGAGTGCCAAAAGTCCCTCAGGTCGACTAACAATGTAGATGTGCAAACGCGATGAATCAAGAGGACTTGCAAACAGAGCCTTCCTGCTGCAAAATTTCTGGGTTAGAGCTAAGACATCATTACTTCCTGCACACAGAATGTTCCTGACTAGAAAAATATTTTGACCATCACCGAAACAGTTGTCCCCATCTGCAGAGCTTATAAAAAATCTTTGTCCATGAAACTGCTGGTACTGCTTGGTGGGACCAATGCCTAAGGGAAGTGGTCCCCCTTGATGCTCCTTCTTGAAGGGAGAACCTGATATTTCATCCTTCACAGGGTTTTGCTCTTTTTCACTCAGTCGTCTGTAGATTTGAGAGAGTGGGTCCTGTGGTCTTCTGACCATTCTTTTCAACTGACCTAAATAACTTTCATAGCAAAAAGCAGAAACACAGTCAAGGGGGCCATATTTGCGAGCATCATCCACAAGATGTACTAAATTGTGAACATTATATCCAACAAAATGTTCACCATAGAGCAATGCAAAGTCCTTGACAAATACAATGAGAAGCTGTTCAGCATAGTCCAAGTACATATGGCACAGAGAAGGGTTCAGCAGAAGATTGATCGAAACCGACAAGGCAAGAAAATGCTGGTAAAGTTCTTTCTTTAGTAAGCCACTCAATACAACTGGACCTGAATAGAGCAGGAATTGGCGAAGTTCAGTCGCCTTCCATTGCTTAATTTCCACGAGAGATCGCGGCTTTCTGGAAAATTCTCTCGGCAGATAGCTACGGCAATTGACGAGGCGCTGTGATATGGCATTGATTACATGTCCAGGTAACCTTACATTCAATGGTCCTTGTTTCCACAGCAGTATCAATCGTCTCATGACACCGAGGCACACGAGGTGCATGTAGTCAAGTGGAAACCCTGTCACTAAACCAAAGTTGAGATCACATAATGGAGATTGGGCAATGTGATGGTCATCATCCTCCATTGCTCTAAAGGACCCATCAGTCCTCTTCCTGGCAGCAGTCTCTGGAAATGTCATTCTGTTCTGAAGGTACAGTCCATTTTGTGTGCAGCGCTCACAGGCACTGTAGCCTGTATGTCCTTTAACACACTTAATGAATGACCTAGCCGGTGCATCACAAACAGCCGCATCTAATGAAACTGAATAATGTCTATCATCAAACTTTATTCCGTCGACTTGCACCTTCTTCATTTCATCTACAAAGTCCTTCAGAAACTCATTCACACACTTTGGTTTAGTTAACCCAGAGTACATGCCAATGACGAAAGGAACCGAGTCAACAAATTCCCTAATTTTCCCAAGAATCGGCCACAATGAAACATTAGAGCTTCTGAACAAGGGAATCCCATCAATGTTTACATGCAGTGTGAGTTTAGTAGAACAAAGTTTTTGGGCAAACTTAGCCAATCGCGTTGTTATTGCAGGAACAATTCCTAAGTGCATGTATGAACCACCAGGAATAGGCTTCATGTTGGCTGTCAGGTTTGGGGTGTTGAGCAGAGTTCTAGCATCTCTGGGAAGATCCATATGAGCAAGAATTAATATCTTCAACAATGCTGACAGAGCCACACATGAAATGTTGAACTTGTTGGCCCAGACAGCCAACTCTTCCTTCAGATTGAAGCTTTCTGACTCGCTCTCATGCTCGCTAACATCTGAATCATCGAACACATTGCTTTCCTCATCACTGAAAAGGTCATCACTGCCACTGCCTTGCATTTCATGTGTTGGAGACTGCGGCAATGAAGCCATATCATCTAATCCTGGGGAACTACTAACAGATGATGCCGATGCAATGTCACAATTGCCAATGTTCAGAACAGAATCTTCCTGTTCAGAACCTTCAGAGTAGTGAATATTATCAGCAATGGAACACTCGTCAGAACCTTGCAAGTAGTCTCTGCTTGCACATTCAATGTCATCTAAGTGCCCATTTACTATCTTGTGCAGTTTACGCCTCTTAGTTCTGTCACTGTAAGCAGCAAAACCCTCCATTACGCTGCCCGGTGGAAATCTGAAATGGAATATATACAGGCATATCAATCCCTAGACCTCTAAAAATCCATGATGGTGCGGTTTGTGACAAAGCGAACACAGACAGAAAGGCTTCACTAAAACAACCAGCAATGAACAATTTGCGAGAATTCTATTGTTTCTCTCTGCTTCTGTACAGTTATGCGGTGGTTCAGTTGATGTCATCCACTGCCATGACCCCAATACTATGGTCTAAATTTTTGAGCAACAATGGTCTTATATATATGGGTGGGCTGATTTCTGCTTGGCTTGTCACCCTGTGATAATAACATTTCCATCAGTGAGAGAAGCATAATTTATATCTTGGAGAACAGCAACGATATACCCCCCCCCAAAAAAAAAAAAAAATCTGTCTAGATTGCCAGAATTCTTCCAGTTGGCAAGATTTTCCAAGGAAAGCTTTCAAAATTCCTTTTTTTCCACCAATGTCATCTGTCCAACTGAAACTCTCATGGCTGCTAGGATTCTCACCTGCAAATGGTTGGTTCTAGTGTTCTCCACAGGGGGTTTCAGAGGGGCGGCCAGCCTCCCTGAGTGGCGATTGTCGCCCCCCACAGATCGTAACTTGTGAATAAAAGACTGCCAGTCAAGCTAAAGTGCGACCTTGCCACAGGGCCTGAACTACTTTTATCATTTTGAGTGCTATTCCTGGAAACAAATTGCCCCCCTAATTCCGTAAATCTGATTTCTGGTGCTATTACAGGCAATTCAAGACTGTACAATCTTCAGGTTCTCATGATACTTCTCCACCAGTCATTTGGCTACACAATTATCACAACAGTCAGCACATTGTTGAGTTGCATTTTACTGGTGCGAATATCAATATTCAAATGTTTATTCTCTAAAACAGCACTGAAAATTACAATTTCGGGTGCTATTTTCGACGTTTCAGGTGCCGAAAAGCACTGAGCACCTGCCACATTCAAAGAGAATCGAGAACCTACAATTCACAGAGGCCTAAGCCTTATTCTGGACAGATAAAGTGAGGATGCTGTCGGAGTGTCAGGTAACTGCATCCTACTGGAGGCGCTGCGAATTATCACTATCGCAAATGGAAAGCAACGTTAAGACAACTCGCGTATGTGTTAGTATTCAGGCTAAATGTAGTTTCCACTGCTAGGGAGGTCAATGCAAAATTTGTACAGCGAAGTGAATGTTTCGAAGATATCATTGTGATTGCCTAATTTGCATATTATAATTGCCCAATATTAGACAATATGGCCTAAATCATTATTCATTAAACTCTCCAGCTATTTTGTGATCTTGGCACAAAAATACTCTCGACAATTCTGAGAGTGCTCACAAGTTTTACAGTAAGTCAATGAGGCTTTGGATTCAATTGGCATAGGCCTAACGTTAGGCCCCATGGAGGCTCTAATTCATAATCAGTGCCCCGAAATGGCCTACAGTACATGCAGGTAATATTGCTTGCAACTACATATTTCCCTCCATTTCTCTTCATGAAATATCCACACAATTATAATTCTGAAATACCTTCAGGATTTCTGGACAATTACTCCAGTATTTTGGTCGCAAACAGTGTCAAGGTTAGTATCACAAGGTTAGGGTCAGTGGACACCTTGGTCGTTGCGGGCACGGATTCTAAATTCGTACTGGCAGTAATATCGTCACGGAATCTTGGCCGATTTGCGCATTTGTCCTATAGGCCCAGGCCTACATAGCAACACTGAATCTGAGCATTAGCTGCTATCAGTGTTAGCACTAAGGGGTGGGATAGTCAGATTCTGACACTTCTCTCTGGAATCCCTCTCGAAAATTCTTGGTGAGAGCCTACTGAGAGGGACATTCGATCTTATTTGATCAAATAGCAGCCCATACCTGAACCTAAATTTGCATTCTGAGGAGGGAAATCCCTCTGTCTAGAATCCTTAGTGCTAACACTGTCTGCCATCCTAACTACGAAAATCAGCAAATTTCTTCAAGAGTTGGGGATCGTTTTAAAAGTTGCCTGATACTAAGTGCACTTTTCATGTAACAAATTATAGTTTCAACAAACCTGTCAGAGATTTTTGTCCAGAAATCGTCACATTTGATTGTTAGGCCCAGGTCTAATTTAGCCTAGGCTAGGCAATCCTGTGCTTTAGCGGGTTTCATTATTGCGCAATCAGCGGACTTTATCTTCCGGTCCGAGCAGGATAGTGACTGCGACAACCTGAACAACGGAACAGAATTCCAGAGCATTTATGGACAATTTGAATGGAATCCTGGAGTATTATTAGCTCACCATAGCCATATGGCTAGGTGAGCTATTGTGATACCGCAGCTGTATGTATGTATCTATGTATCTATCTATCTATCTGTTAACAATTGACT
>JAUOBX010150580.1:0-12327 GCA_032360705.1 Eupentacta quinquesemita
TATCACCAGTCTTACCTCTCTCTCTCTCTATCTTCAAGAAGTCATTGAAGACTCATCTTTTCAAAGAGGCTTTCTATCAGTTTTTCGTTCGTGTCCGGCTCGTCTGTGGAGCGCCGTAGAATATACTTTTAGTTACGGCGCTATATAAGTTTCCTATTTATAACAATATATATATATATACCTTCACAGACAAGCCGGACAAGGCCATCCTGAAGGTTTATTGGACCATCATTATGACCAAACATCAGCACTGTGGAAAACAATTTGTAGGAGATACAAGGACCATTACAAATAACTAAATGAATTGGAGCTGGTAGGAGGAGTTAAGCATTTCAAGTACTATCGTGTGAAATTTCATAACTAGAGAACCGATGGTTTAGTAGCTCAAACCGAACAAATATTCTGTAGATGGGTCTAGTGGACTTGCCCTGTCTTGTTTGGTTTTGTTGGTTCAGAATTCTAGTATTATGACTGAACATCAGCACTGCGCAACAAAATGTGTAGAAGATGAGATTTTGCAGTATTCCATAACATGAATGAATGGGCTCTCATCCTAAAATTCCTGATTACCCTCAATGGCCCGTACCTAAGGATCATGATAAAATCAATTGGAACTTGTGGGAGGAAATGCATTTCGCGTACCATTGTCTGAAATTTCATAAAATGGGCCTTTGGGCCCAAGTGGGATCTTGGGCCAAAAATTCCTGAACACCCCGAAGGTACGGCTCTTAGACCATCATTATGACCGAACATCAGTATTGTGCACTAAAATTCGTGGGAGGAGAAGCAATTTGAGTCAGTTCACATGATGGGTCCCAGGGCCCACACCGGGCGTCGAGCCCTGAATTCCTGACCATCTCTGAGGTATGCCTGTTAGACCATCATTATGACCAAACATCAGCACTGTGCAACCAAATTTGTAGGAGATATTTTTTTAGGAAATATTTTGGAGTATTTCCGAAATAGGCCCTCAGTTTAAAATTCCTGAACACCTCCAATGGCCCTCTACCTGTAACTTCGAAGAAAATCCACTGAAACTCGATGACATCACAAGATAGTGGGGATATACACATTGGCGGTTAACTGCCAGGAGTTGTCTAGTTATCCATCGAAGGGTGCAGGCCCCCTATAGGAAGCCAACGATATGAAGTCAATCGTGGGCAGATGGATAGATAAATAGATAATGGATAGATCCATGAATAGACACGCATGATCATAATAGCTCAGATAGCCATATGACTAGGGTGACGGAGTTGTCATTTGAACAGCGTTAAAAATAGTAAAGGACTGGGAATGGACTCTGACCAAATCCCCGAGTCGGAGTCTGGTCCCGTGAGTTCTCCAGCCCGGCCCCGCTGTTCAATCCATCAGTTGTGACTAATTAGTGCTCAGGATGGATGCATGAAAATGTCAACACGAAATCAAGTGGTGGGATCTATCATCTTCATCTTTGTAATTTCGAAGAAGAAGATCAAATTAAGTCATTCCTCCAATTCATATTGCATTCCATATTTATTCCAATGAAGACGTCGGAACTGAATGGTGGGAACAAAAAATAGGCCCAATGATCGATCCCGTTGTCGTAGCTGGCCTATTGACCTACTAGCACCAGTGTTTCATCAATAACTGCTAGCTATTGCGTTCTGGCACGTACCCTCTAAATCGCTACGCGTGTGAGTCGTGAACCCTAACATCAGCATACCTGAAAGGGAGGATATAACTCCAAGCCATGGAAATGCGGCGTTTCCGACTTTCCGCAGACAAGCCCATCTAACAGATTCTATTGGGACGTCATCTCCAACTATGCAGTAACTGAAACACATAACAGTAACTCAAACATGCCATTAGGCCTTTTCATGACCTACTCACAACTATGGGAGAGCGAAAAATAAAATGGCATGGTCAGGTCACACTGCACTACCGTCGGCATCGGAGCTGGATGAGGAGATCATGCAGGGCACAGTAGCCTACCAGAAGGGAAGAGGGGAGGCAGACCGTAGGAGGAGATGGGAAGGTAACATCTCAGACTCGGAGTGAATGGGTCTCGGTCTTTCTGCCCAGAGACTGAGAGAGGCCGAGACCGTCGAGACGCAGAAGGCAGAAGGAAGTGGAAGAAGATTGTTGGCAGGTCATCTGCAGCGCCCTAGCTACCAGACTCCGTGTTGTGATAGATGAGGTTTGGCCGGGAGGTCGTATAGTTTCGGACGTAGCTACGTCTGACATCACTGTCTCTGAGTGTTCCTGGACTGATGGGCAGCGATCATTGGGAGTGACCCGGCTGGTTGTTGATAGCTTCTCGACCGGCACCGGTGGCTTGTAATCTTACGTGCTGGCGCTAGGCGCAGGCTAGCAAGGTTGTGAGCAATTCCACGGTAACCGATTGACCGTCAGAATCATTTTTGATCCGAAGGCAATGGGAATCTACGCAGTCATTCATGGACGTATGTGTGTGTGTATGCGTGTGTGTGTGTGTGTGCGGAGTGACAGGATAGTCGAACGGTTTCTGTTCGATATCTGAAGAACGCAATCATATGACAGATCCTAATCTTCTGTTTTGGTTCCTCCTATAGAGATGAAGAACCCTATTGTTAGTTCAAGGTCATCTGAGGTCACGATAGGCCAACAACTGGAAAGCTTGTCAGACTGATATCTTATAAACGCCAACATGTATCAAGTTCAAATTAGGTTTGTGGACTTCACATATACTGAGGATGAATCATATTATTTTATGTGTTAGGCCAAGGTCATTCAAGGTCATTCAATGTCATCTGCGGATAAAACTTCGATATCTTAGTCAAGGTAACATTTTAGGGGGTGGTGCGATGAGAAGTATTGTTCGGAAGTGTGAACTGCATCTGGTGACCTTCTTTGACCTCTCCACCTCATTTAAACTTGTGACCTATATAGAGCTGATTTTTCGCGATGACCAGATTTGTCGTAGTGAGACAAACCGCTAGGTCAATTGCACATTTACATCACCCAACTACGATATTCCTATCAAAGGTTATCTGCAGTAATAAACTTATGTGAACAGTCCGGGTAGCCTCAGCTGAAACACTACTATGTGGACACATTTGGCATTGAGATAATTATGTCAAAGCATTTTAGAGATAGCATATTGGAATGTTTTGTTCGCACATGTGAACTGCATATGGTAACCTACTTTGACCTCATTTGATCTGGTGTCCTCATTTAACCTGGCGACCTTCCGGGCTGATTTTTGCGATCACCAGATTTGTCATAGTAAGATCCTAAATCACAGTCTATACTACCCTAGCCACTACGATATTCCTATCTAAAGTGACATGCAGTCGTAAACTTCTGTGAACAGTCCAGGCAGCCTAAAACACTGTGTAATGTGGACATATTTGACATTGACATATGAGCGAAGCTGGGGATTGTTAAATGAGCAGAGTATTTTAGGGGTTATCATAACGGAATATTGTGTTCATCTATGTGAACTGCATCTGATCTGACCTACTTGGCTTCTTGATCTCATTTGGCATTACCATAGGGTAATTTCCGTCTTCTTGCAACCGACTACAGAGGCAAATATCCAAATCACAAGTAATCAACCTCGGTTGGAAGTTGGAATAAATTGTACCTCTGTCAGGTTGATAAATTCGAATGAGACATTTCTTGTCAACATTTCCAAAATATATTTTCATTATCGTAATATAATATAGGGAATTCGTCCACGGACTCCACTGGCGCGTTTTGATTAACATTTGTAATTTATGTGTGACAGACTGACTGTTATGACGGAATTATAATGTTCGAGAGCACATATTTCGGCACATGTTCGCAATCTTGTACAATGGGTGGGCATTTAAACTGCTACTGAAAGGAGATGTATTGTCTCATTACCGAATGTGTACTGCGTACTGTGTCCACTAGAAACAGTATTGAACAAAACTTTCATAGAAACTTCGGCATTACCACTGCTCCATTTTTCAGGAAAACTAAAAATGTTAGTATTTTCGGTAACGGAGTGACGGGATAACGGTGGAGGCAAAGACATTAGGACTCGGAGTAGGCTACTGCGGCAGACTGGTTGAGCTGTAATCCCAAACTTCTCCGCTGAAAAGTGATCAATTGGCCTATGGTCGGGGTCTATCGATGTTCCGGGGTTCGATGTTCCCTGTTTCCGTAATAGGCCTAGTTCAATAGGCCTCGAAATTACAAGGTTCGATGTTATCGAGGTTTGATGTTCCCGGGGTTCGATGTTCCCCGTTCCCGAATGAATGGGCGTGCCAACCGTGCCGTGTCAGTTTGGTCCGACACGACCAGTCCGATGTTCTCGATGCTGGACGGCGAACCTCGGGGACATCGAACCTCGGGAAGATCGAACCTCACAAATTCGAGGCCCATTGGAACTATTACGGAAACAGGAAACATCGGACCCCGGGAACATTGAACTTTGTAAATTCGGGGTTCATGATTAAAACTAATACGGAAACCGGAAACATCCAACCCCACGGGAACATATCGAACTCGGGGACAAGAACGTCGGGTAGCTAGACATCTTTAATAACTAGACAACTAGACCTTAAAATTACATTAATGTCTTTCGAAACCAACTGTAGTATACATCTAGCAAGTTTCTTTCAAATCTGACAATGTTTAGAAAACTATGAAACTTCGCAAACTTGACATTTGTTGACCTCGAAATTACCGCCATGTTTTCCATACCCCACCCGCCAGGCATTATTGGGAACCTCTGAAGTGACCTAGTAATATTTGCCTATATCTGCAGCAACTCACTCTCCAGGATTTGAGGGAGCGAGCCTATTTCCTGTGAATCATATCTATAGAATGCTTTGAGCATGTCATCGACAAGGGAAAGTGCTATATGAGCAAGATATAAAATTATCATATTATACTATTAATGATTATTCAAGTTCATATGAGCTGCGTGAGACCGGCAATGCTGTATGAAAGTGAGACGGGATGCTTGAGAGGAAGGGAGATGGCAATTCTGAGGACAGAGAGAGCGATGGTGAGAGCGATGTGCGGCGTGAAACTCGCAAACAAAAAGAGGCTGAGGAACTGAGGCGGGTGGGGGGGATCTGCTCCGGCTGGAGGAGTCTGTTGACCAGTTGGCAGAGGCAAATGGAGTGATATGACTTGGCCATGTGTTGAGGATGGATGGTGATCATGTCCTGAGGAGAGCCTCGCAGTTCCAGGTGACTGGAGCAAGTTAGCGAATATGACTGAAGATGACATGGAAGCGGCAGGTGGAGGATGAGATGCGGAAGATTGGTTTGAAGAAAGAGGATGCCTCAAATCAACTGAGATGATGAGAGGGTGGGAGAGCTTCTTCTGATGGAGTAAGGCGAATCCGGCCACCTCCGGAATCGTGAAACAACCGGATTAAAACTGGACGAAGAGAAGAGAGAGAGATTAGGGAGGTTCTTATGAAGTGAAATACACAATTGGGTCTCTATGTGTGCTGAAAGCAGAACAAATCAGTTAATAGAATAAGTGGGTTCGCCAACCGCTAGTCGCACCTTTGTGTTTTTTCACACCAACTTACTAATTGAGTTTCGGACCATGTTCATTTTATGAGTTATTATGAGAGGGGATATGATTCATGAAGTATATTACCTGATAATGATGATAATGTTCAGTCTCATATAGCGCAATAATTCTGGCCGACCCAGGCGCTCTGTACATTACACTACTAATCATCAGTAACCTGATAAAGACCGTGTCTCCACCGCACTACACCTCATGCAGCCTATACAAGGCGCTACCAAACGTCACCTCATCGGGTTCTCATCCAGCTTCTGTGTGGAGGGGAGCATGCATCGGGGATAGCACTTTACTTAACAGTACACCGGATAAGCTTGTCTCACGCAGGGAATCGAACTCATGTCATCCCTTGGAATTCAGTGACCGATCTACTGGGCTAATCCTTCCTCCACAGCAATTGCTACAAGGATGTGCCTTCACTTCTGCCACATACCCACAGAGATCATGTTTCACATCCTTCTCTTGCCCTTTCTTGGAAGTGAGTCCATCACTGGTACGTCACCATATAGGACACCATCTGGGTTCGAGTCCTGCTGAAGCCACCAATGACTGAAGGAACCACTGGACCCAGACTGGAAGGCTGTCCTCCGGTGGTTGAAGAGGATATATGGTGGCAACCTGGTGAAGTGAGAGGATTTCAAATCATGATTTGAACCCTACAGGTTCCGGAATCCACTGACGGCTCATCAGGAACCTGTACTCGTGCTGATCGTAGTTGACCACCAGCGATAACTAGCCTTCTTTGTTCATATATAGTGCTCAGATGACAGTGCTAAGAGGATGTGGTATCACCAGAATAGGGTGAAGTTCTTGCACACAATAAGTAATAGGATTTCAATTAGAATGGTCTCAGGAAGTCACTGATGGCCCATCACGGGAACCTGGCTGTGATGATCGTGGATAGGCACCAGCAATAACTTGCCTTCCATTTTCAACTATAGTTCTCAGATGATGTCACCTTGGTATCATCAGATGGGTACCACCTGTTGTGGGTTGAGTTATTGCAGAAGGCTGATAATAAGTAAGCGGATATGAATCGCAGGAGAGTTCGACAAGAAGAGATTGAGTATCTGAGAAAGAGTTGCCACATCGTTATTATCACATATGATATTGCTTCTCTGTCTTTGGGCTAGGATGTCGGGAGATGTGGGGGAGGAGGAGGGGGGACTAAAATTCGAGTACATATAATAGTAGCGAGGGATTTGAATATACCAATAGCAAAAACTGTGGCATTGGTAGCCCTATTTGGATGTTTCCAAGGGAACAGGATGTGGTGACACGGGTTGCATGGGTTGAGATTGTGCAGCAGGCAATGCATACTACATAGCAGGGATGTAGTCGAGGCCGGCCAAGTCGAGGCTAAGCTCATTTCTTGAGTTTACACACTGTATGTATGGCGGCCTCGAGGCCAAAACGAAGCCGAGGTCAGGCAAATTCCAGGCCAAGGCCGGTCTCGACTTAGACCTTGTGGGTCGTTTCGGCGAGTTTCACTTCCTATTTTATAACTGGAGTTCCCCTTTACTACCCCCTCTGATTTTTCCGTTCTCTGATTGCCGCGAGGCGATCAGTGGGAGAGATAACTCAAAGCATGCATATTCGTGCTACACTTTACGACGAGCAGACCCAACAGGGTCTAGTCTCGACTACAACACTGCTACATAGTGATGGTTTAACAAGTCACAAATGATCAGGAGTAATATGCTGTGAATCGCCCAAGAGACTTACCAACCCCAGAGAGGGGCAATTACCGTAGCTCTTTCACTATGCACTCAATAATAAACTCTTATCCTGGTGTTTCTTACTCCTACAAGAAGGCATGTGAAGGCACAGCCCCAGATGGTAACAGTTCAACAGAGTTGACAGTTCAAAGTGAAAATTGCTACGAGTGCGAAGCATTGGGAGCAGGTGGCGGTACTTGAAGTGAGATGCGCATGTGAGAATTATTTTGTGTCCGTATGTGAGATTCTATGTCGGATTTGGTCAACATTACATGTCTCTCTCGTCAGTTGCCTTTTCATGCTGAATCATGTAAGATGAAAGGTTGTAGGTTAGCCTTTGACGAAAGGATCTGAGAAAGTGGTAAGACCCTGGAGTTCACTGGTCGTCCGTCGGATGGGGACGTAAAATGGCGGTCCCGGGAGCAGGTTGATTTTGGTACTGTACACCCCTGCCTCGATAACATCTCAGCCCTAGTTATTTTCTTCACTAAATCCTAAAAAAAATCATAATTACAATTATCCATGTAATTCAGTGGCTGCTGCAATGAATAGATATATACAATTACAAGAAATACCAATGAGCTTGTGGATGTACTTTTTACAAGCAGCACAAACGTTAAGAATAACCTGTTCCATGTTCTCATCAAAATTAATGAATAAGGTTTTTTCCCAGACATGTCTATACATCTGGATAAATCTAATACCTGTATGATGGCCACCACTCAAGCTGCCCGTGTGGTTGCACACAGGTCGTACACACATTCGTAGCCCTGGGCAGTTGGGGACGATCTACTTGAAGGCGCTCTCCACTGGGACCACTTGGTCAGATTGTTGATGGGATTGATCCTGGAGGCTGATTGGTTGTTCTGGTTCTGCTTCTGCTCCACCAAGTTGTTCACTGGGAACTCGACCATGGTTGATAGCTTCTGTCTCTATGATGATGTCTGCAAAGCACGAGGAAAGAAGAGGGAAGTTATCTCGCCGGAACGCTCGAAGTAAAATATTCCCTGTATTCTGGTCCGATTTAATCCAGCAGCATGACTTGAAAGATCGGTCCCTCTACCACTGTGGCACATACAGGCTGTTTGGAAGCATGTCACATGGTTACTGGATTGCCAGATTCTAGCATGTCTCTCAAAACAATTGATCAGCCTCTCTCATACCCCCTTCTCTGCATGGTAACTATGTGATCGCAACAAAATGTTCCAGTTCCCCCCTCCCCCCTGTAACGGCCGTCACTCAAATTATCGTATTCCCCCAGTCCCCCACCTTTATGCAGTATTATTACTATTAAGCTCTCTGCTATGTATGTACCTACCTGTATGTTGCAATCCGTACCACTCTCTCCCATCACTAGTACTACCCTCTTCTCGGAAATAGCTCAAATAGGCCCACATTCCATTGTCTTGCAGTCATTATATGACTTATAGAGATGTGAGCCAATTGCCCTTATATGGAGCGTTCTAGAAGTTTCTATTGGCTCATTATCATATTGGCTAGAGAAGGGTCCTTGTATGCCTTGTTACTATCCTCCACGGCATGTTATGTTCGAGAGCACATAGTGAAAACACCCATTATCTACCATGTTGAGTAATAAATATCTGGATTTATAATTATAAGTATTCTTTGTGGAATCCGACGTTCACTGGATCATAGTTACAGAGGAAGTCACTCTAACCCAATATGGAATTTAGCGGCAACAGCCTACAGGAGCCATGAAGGTACTATTTATAATTTCCTCCCCATTTGTAATAAATTGCATTCATTTGAGGGAATTGAAGCCCACATTGATTAGGTTGATTAGGTCATTGACAGTTAGGATGGCCCAGGTAATTATGTAGTATTAATGCATCATTAGAAACCTAACTTGTTATTGATTCGATTCACTAATTTTCTATGTATTTGTTTGATTGAATCCCCCGAGTGTAGGATTGCACCCTATTAGTCAGCCCCTATTGTAACTGGGCTCCCCCTTTATTTCCCGCCCGAATACTCCACCGAATTGCGTAGTTGTTGTTAGCCTAAATGTATGTAATTGGTCAATTATCCCTACCATGATTTATGTTTTGAATGTCACCGATCGATTAGACTATACCATGGTAAAAGTGATAGCCTATATACAGTTTATTGCCCATAATCTACACGCTAGGAATTTTGTTTATATGATATTATATTCGCCACATTTATTCGCTAATTCCCACTTATACTAGGCAATATATATTAGATATTAAGACTTGTCCCATGTTGTATTTTCAGTTTTTACGGTCTGATGTTTACGGTCATGGTGGTACTATACACACGGTGACGGTCATTGGATTATCGTCAGACAGAACATTACTGACCCGTAACAAAGCAAATGTCTCGTTATTATTGGCTGGGGCCCCGCTACAGTCAAGTATGTGCCAATTTTTTCGGCCACGGTTTTCAACTCCGGGATTACATCTCCTGAAAACACATGGTCTGTAATCTGTGATTCTTGCTGGTTCGCCCCAATGTTATTCCGATTGCGCATAGGTAGCACATGGTCCTCCGAGAGAATACGGATGTTCTTGTACTTTGCGGTCCATCTGGATTCGCCCAACAGTGGTACATTTGGAGCCAGTCTTCTGCGCTTGGGACTTTCTACCAGTATACCCCCAACAATGGAGGTCAACAGAGGACAATGTGATCAATGTGACATGACAATGTGATCAACAGAGGAATTGGTAGACTGAGGCAACCGTACTCGAGAACGAATCGTTATCGCAATTCTTTCATCCCATGTGCAATCAAACTTTTCAATGACAACTTGAGTCGCTAGCCGGTAGCTTTCATTGTGTTTTCATCTGTCTTAACTGTTAATTGTCTCATTGTATATATATATACTGATATATTTATGATATATTTTTCTACTATTATGAACTTATTATGTGCGAGATCTTAATTTCCTTTACTGGAGCCATAAAGTTTTACTTACTAACTTACTTACTTACTTACTACTGATGATAGTGCAGATCTGCACCATTGTTATACAGTTTATGTCTACAGTCCTCCTGCTAGGTGAGGTGGGAAGGTTTTAATCATTGTACTGCATTTGAGGCGTGTCTTATAGAGTCACATTCAAGAAATGATAATCGACTTCTGGAGACGATGTATATAGAATTCTGGTCTGGAAAATGCTAGGTTGGAGAGTTTTTCAAAACATATTTATTTCTTCCTCATCAGAATATTCTTTTAGGCATGTATCGGGAAGGTCAACAATTTCTTGCAGTGTTAATTGGAGAGAGGGCTTGCCTAGAGAAAAAATTGTATATACTCTCCAGCTTACATGGCAGCTTCCACATAGTATGTTCATTCATCTCATATAACGTAATGTCCTCTATGGGCCCAGTGCAATACAGCACCATACAGGATGAGGGGTCTATTTTGTGCCTTTTCGAACCCGAACAACACATCTGGGCCATCAAGCAGTATGCAGAAGTACCACTGGCCAATTATCAAGTTTGTCTGATTCACATGAAACTTGGTGTGTGTGTGATCTACAGTTAGTTCTGAGGTCAAATTTGCATAATTTTGACGATTTCCCTAACTCTGTCAGATTCGAACACAACTTGGTGGATGTGGACTATAGTTGGTCCTGAAAACATAGCGGCTATTTCAAGGTCACTGAAGGTCAAATGTGCATAATCTATGCAATTTCCCAAACGCTGTCGGATTTAGTTTCATAACATAACATTAATGGAATACTCTAATAGACAACCTTTGTAACAGGCGGACTAGGTTAACAGATTTGATTGAGTTGACATCAGTGAGTTCGAGCTGGAAACAAAGCACCAGCTGTTGCTTCGAACAAATTACTGACCTGGATGTTCTGATGATTTGGGTCAAAGTTGAGGGCTCCCAGGTACGCTATGGCTTGTAGTGCATAATCTTCAGTCTGTGAAAGGTTTTTCTTCAGTTTTCTTGATGTCTTCCATTCAATGAGACTCACTTTACCACTGAAGAACGAAGAGATATATGTCATTACAAAGTAAGAACATTCCTCATTCTTCAACCTGAGAGATAGGCTAATAACTAACAGTGTTGGCAGTGTTAGTGGTGTATACTGACTTTCTTGGACAGTTGGAGTGGTCATGTCGATATAATCTCCTCCCAGAAACTCTGTTACATGGTGACGTTGGTGTGAGGCAGTCATGGTTTCTGAGCAAAGGAACCAAATCTTCAGCTGGATTGTGTTTCTAGTCTTGCTATACTCTAGTGAGGCATGGATGCTCACTGTTGGGGTGAGGTGAGGATTGGATTTCTTCCTGACTACCCCACTTTGCCGCATCCTCGTATACAACTGGCAGGATCATGTGTCAGGGTTCCTGGGAAGGCAGGGATGGTGAGGTTCAGCTGCCTGATTCGTGATCGTCAACTGGGCTCCTTTGGGCATATGGTACGCCTTCCGGCAGGCGACCCTATCCATCGCATCTTGTCATCACAGGACCTGGTGGGTTAGAGTCGCCAGCCAGGGCGGCCTTATAGCTCTTGGTTAGCGCAGATGTATGGGTACCTCGGGGAGTTAGAGGAGAATGGGTCAGGGTCAGGCCTAGGTGCTTGCTTGGAGGGAGTGTGGTGACTGGAGGGGGAGGTGGCTAGGTACCATCCTGAACATGTGCTGCTACATGGCTCTCGGTCTTTGAGATGGTGTGCTTCCAACCCTGGAGTGGGTATCTGAATAGGGAAGTTATGGTTCGATCTAATAGGCCTATTAATTTAGGTTTGGTTTTTGTTCATTCGTTCTGTAATTCCTAATATAGTATATATGAACAATTGGAGAGCATTGCAAATGAGCAAACAGTAGAGGAATTAACTTGGAAACAATCCTTTGATGCCCCTGATCCCCTGATATGACCAATTCTTAACCCACCCTTGCTCTTGCAAGTATTTCGTTTTTATTATTGACATGTCTCTCAACAAGGTAATGGTTCTGCAAGATTCAACATCTCTAAGCAGTTTAATCTACTTCACCAATCCTACTTACCCATATTGCTAATGCACCCACCCATTACCGCGACTAAGCTACCTGGCAAATAAATAAAGTTGGAGTTGG
>JAUOBX010150691.1:1233-12326 GCA_032360705.1 Eupentacta quinquesemita
AAGAGATGGGAAGACAACATTAGGGAATAGACTGGCTTGTCCCAGAATCCCAGCGAAGGGTGGAAGACAGGTTCAAATAGAGGAGTGTGGTGGCTATATCTACGGAAGTGCCCCAACCACCGCAACAACAATCACGGGATGGGTGAGGTGAGATGGCTGTATGGGTCGTATGAATTCAGTAAATTGATCACCCAATGCAATAAATAACACATTTGAACACGATATATAAGGCGCAACCAACAGACAAACACAAGGTCAATTCATCCCGATGTTCTAAACATGGCCGATTGCCTGCTTCAGCAAGCTGCTCCGGAACTATATGAATGAACCTGTCGACAATACATTGAATTTCTTTGTTGGAGCCGAATCCATTAGAGTCCATATAAAAAACAGCTCCATATATAGCATTCTTGTCTGGATGGTCACCTGACGGTTTGTTGACGAATGTTTCTAGACATCTTCAGTCAGCGTAATCTCTAAAATACGCATCCGCCAAATAGAGGCATATTGTATCCCACCGTAATGTCCATTTTTCTACAACATGACTTAGGTAGACATTACAACGAGTGGTAACACCTTTACACACTCACAGAAATAAGAAGAGATTTGGGTAAAATAGGGAAGTAAGTTTCAGGTGAAATTCTCGCATTAATGTATGTACCTTTTGCTAAGACTGGGTGATCTTCAGTCAAAATAAGTGAAATGTACACACCTTTAATGAAAGAATATTACCCAAAGTTCTTATCTTACTTAGTTTGTGTAATCGATTTCGTGGGTTCAACTCGATAGAAGTTCGTTTACATCCAAGCTGGTGCCGAAACAGGCAAACATGTTATTTGTGATGAAATCTCAACACTATCCCAATATGCGGATTGTGTTTTATTAATGACATTTCAGCTGTCGTCAATTGAATCAATGAGAGGGTTCAACACGATTCTTTGTCAGGTTGAGGAGAGTGATAATGTGCCATATATTATCACATGTGCCTATCTCAGAAACAGTGTCTGATGTACCATTTGCCTGACTTGGATTTCCGGACTATTGAACAAGACTCTTATCAACTTAAACATCCAGAAATAGGCGGATAATTGTCAATTAGAACCCCCCTCCCCACATGTGATTATCATTTGATTATCAAAAATGTTATTGTTTCATGAAAATATTTCATAATGTATGTATATATGCAAATAAGCATAATGTCGGTACCGATATAATAGCGACATAATATATGCTTATTTCTATACTAAATTCTTCAAACATTATTCCAATGTAAGTATCTTCTCATCAATTGGAGAAATATGTCCCCTCCATTTGAAACCTCATTCAATTCTCTAAACCTTAATTTGAGTAAACAATCGCTCTTCCTAATCCCCATACTGTGACTGTAGAGTTAAGCTTTTAGCCTATCCATAACGTTAGGCATATGCTAAGCCTAGCCTAGCCTAACGCAAACTTAGTCCTGCCACTGGTCATTTTGGAGCATACACTGATGGGCAGAAGAAATAGACGATACCAAAGTGTTTCGAGACCAGCATACGGTGAATGCGATGATTTCGACAGCTGTGGCCTGAAAATAACATACCTCCCTCTGAGTAGCCGACCTTCCATCTTAAAGAGTGAAAAATTGTAAAAACAGTGGTGCTAGACCATAAAATAAAAATAAAACATAAAATATAGGATTTAATCTACTATGTAGCGGCAAAACATCCAAAATTGAACACCCATATCCCAAGCTAGACTTTTTAGGGTTTTCAGGTTCTCTCGAGCAGGCTGATGATCTGAACACATATATAGAAGGACAATTTTGCGTGTCTCAACAAGCCTGGTAATGATCTGGAATAATTACAGGGGAGTAGAGGGCTTCCTGATTTTTTTCCGGTCATGTGAATGGATTGTCCAATTATAGGAAAAATGAAGTGAATTTTGAAATAAACAAACATTCAAACAAACAAACATTCTGCATAATTTTGAGAAATATCCTCTATATGGTCCCCCATAAAACTAGTAGTAAATGAAAGCTTATTCCTTCCTCTTCCAAATGTTGCAGGTCCAGGGGTATTCGGTTTAGAAGGCACGACTTTTTCGAAGTGAAAACTTGGGTACACGCATAATTTGCGTGGTTCAAAGTCCTCACTTAGATAACAATGCACAAAACATATATCTATCATTAGTATGGGTGAATAGGCCGACGTGAATGAATGCATTTTTCGCAAGTGGTCGATATACGTCCAGGTACTTCGGTAAAGTACATATATAGTCTAGACTTTCGTTTATGGTTGGTGCAAAATTAAACCCATTACTGTAGTTCGCTTCGTTCGTTCGTTCGTTTTACATGTCCTATTTAGGAGGTAGGTCAGAGATGGGAGGACGGGAACATAATTAGACGTGTCGATGACGCCCGAATTGTATTTTGCCGGGGGTCTATGAGTATTGAGTAGTGGTACAAATTTGCAGTTTTCGCTACAGCTAATGTATGGGCAGATGGGATTGTGTACAAAACTCTAGCCTAGATGGGTAACAAATTTGGTCACTTTACTTGTCAAGAATGGCAATGTCAAGAAGTGCTCAGGGCGGTATCAGTGACGCATTGGATGAGAAAAATTCTCTCAGTTCTCATTCCTTGGCGAAGTCGAAGTATTAAATGCAATCATGTCATATGTGACTGTTTGTGTACGTGTGTATATCTGTGTGTGCCTGTGAAGCCTGACTAGTAAACACAAGAACTCAACCCCACCAGTGTATATAGTGAAACTGACACTCGGTATGTAGGTTCCCCATGATGAGTACATGATCCCTATTGTGCTTGGGCCAGGTGAGAGATTATTTGAGGTCAACTGAAAATCTTTGTAACAGCATAAGTACAGAATACTTGGTCTGATCTGGCTGCAATTTGGATCCCTATTGATTTAGGATCAGGTCTGAGGTCAATCGAGGTCAATGTCTGGAAATCTTGCAAACACAGTAATTCCAGAATGTTCGGTTCGAATAGGAACATTTCGAAATATTGTTATTTTAGACAATTTCGACTCGTTAACGCGATACCTCGATCCCATTTGAATGGATCAAGTTAATACTTGGTATGTGTGTTCCTCATGACGAGTAAATATTCTCTGTTTAAAGAGTCAGGACAAACTGACAAAAGTCATTAGAGTTCAAAGTCGAAAATGCTTGACCTCATTGAGCTGGACATTGATTTGTAGCTTTTGCATGGGGAGCATGAGGAGCATATTATTTGCTGTGTAGACCGGGGGTCATTTCTGTGGGAATAAATTGTGGAAAAATCATATTTTGGCGAAATCTGTCTTGTATACATGATAACTTAACCCCATCTGAAATGGCTGAAACTTGTATTTGGTAGGTATTTTCCCCATAATAATAATAATAATAAAAATAATAATATATACATTTATGAGGCGCAAAATACAAAGGTTTCGATGCGCCGAAACAACCAGGAAAAGTACAAAAACAACGAATGCTATTGAATCAAACACGTTTTTGGCCTCGACTTGAAGATGTTCACATTTGGCGAAGCCCGGATCTCGAAAGGCAAGCCATTACAAACAGTTGGTGCTGCCACAGCAAATGTTCTTTTGCTATAAATATTGTTTTTATGCGAGGTCCAGGCTCCAACAGTTGCTGAATTAAGAAACGAAGATGTGTGTTTGTTGAATAGGAGAGTAATTCTGTAAGATATGCAGGAGCGAGACCACCCATGATGAGTACATTACCATATTGTTTGGCGGTCGGGTCAAAGGTCATCTGAGGTCAAAGTCTGACATCCTTGTGAACACAATTTAGGTACAGGGGTCATGAGTCATGAACCCACCTGGTTTCGAAGTCCCAAGGTATGAATTCAATGAATCACGAAAAAGCCTTTTGGCGTTCTGGTTCTGCTTCCACACCCGCCGTCTACGTGTACACCGTTCGTGAAGTCCGGTTACCGTGTGTTCCTGTGTTATTGTATCATTCCAAACCTTTGCTAGAAATGTCCATGCAGCCAAGTTTTTCATATAATTATGCCTCATGTATATAGATGATACACAGATGATATACATAGATTATATACGATGATAAAAGTGACACATGACGGTAGATGACTAAGCACCTGGCCCGACACCCATATGTAGAAATAATCAGCGAATTCTAATGGTACACACACCCTGAAGACTCCAGACACTAAGATATGGTGGTAATTAACGATGCGCCACTGTGCACCACATGTTTACATCGCACATCCTATACGGCCGGGCTAAATGATGAGAAATATGGCACATGAATGTGGCGCGTTCTGGCAGACTGCTTATGAGATTCCCAATAAAAATGCTCTCGACAGTTGGTAATTGTACGATAATGGAAATAACAGATTCATTGACCCTCTGATGAAAGGGGAATACTTCAGCTACTTCATCACCATGTCAATAGTCAGATATTATTCAGAATCAAAGTTTGAATTAGGTTCGACGCTCCGCCGTTCTGGCAGAGTCTACCTCTGAATTGATCAAGATATATTTAATAGTATAGTACTGACTCACTCCAAAGTATATAGAACAGCAAACAATCCGAAAGCTCTGAATATCACCCACATTTCTTGAAATCAAGTTACAAACGACAGAAACTAACACATCTTCAATACTCCCCAGGCCTTCTAATTGCTCCAGACGGAAGGCAAGCACACTAGTGTTTGGCAAGAAGTCGCTTGTTCGTAACATTGGAGAGTTGGAAGGAAGTGAAACAAGTAGGGAAATGTGAATGTGTCAATGCACAACAAACCCCGAATTAAATCACTCTGGGATGTTTGTTCTAGCTTCCCAAAACTTGGGGCAAATTTCGCAAACCGCTAATTGAGCTGGATGCGCTATTTCACACGTTTCCAATCAACTTTCCGAGTACGGGTCCAGTACAGACATATATTCCCTACTTATGGAGTTCTCAAGTGGTTCAAAACAGATACGTTCCGAGTATTAATGAATAAAAATACAGCAGATCATGAGATTTTCCACGAGCATCGTGGATTTCGAATATCCACATGGCTAAACCTTCAGTCATTAATCGCTCTTGTTATTATTCCAAAAACCTTATGAACTTGTCTTTCAAACTATCAAAGAATTCCTATCTAGGAGAATAGTATATGATGGTTAGATCAATATCAGTATAAAGAAAACCTGACCGGACCACTATAGCGTCGTATACGTATTTAAGTTATTCATCATATTTAATACCTAATCCTAGTTTTTATGAAGTAGGATAGAATGATCACAATCATCACGAAACCTGCTGGTTCTCTTGTTCTCCTTCTCCGATTGTTCTCCTTCTCCGATTATCATATCACTATTTTATTTCCTGTGTGATCGGCTGACATATGAAGAAGTTCGGTATATATTTCGAGGAGAACGATGGGCCTACTGATATAGTGAATCTGGTTAATGCGCACCCTCTGAACAAGGTGTTTACTTATTGGCTACTCGTATACACTCGATCGCGAGAGATTAAATTAGGGTTTATGGTTAGGATCAGTGTTACCAAATAACGGAAATTCTTGTTCAGAAGTGCACATCAACCCTAGTGAATATAGTAGATGTTTGACTACTTTCACTATGGTCGTGTTGAGTCCCATATCATTTATTCGATTACATATATGCCCTGATGTTATTATTATTACTATTACTAATACAAATTTATATAGCGCTCGCTTTTACAGACAAACGCTGTATGCAGCGGCGCTTACAGAGAAAAGAATAGGCTAACTTACAAAATACGGAAAAATAATGAGAAACAAGAATAAATGAAACTATCCAAAACTTAACTGAAGGCAGTGTCGAACAAATGAGTCTTAAATGAGAGTTTGACTTTGATCAACCGTTTTCTATAACTGAGATCACAATTTCGAGAAACAAAGAACTAACTGACTAATAGATAGCCTATTGCTACAGGGTTCAAGTACTGGTACCAAGTTGGCTTGTGTAAATTCTTGTGAGATATTCGCTGGATATTCGTGGGCCACAGCATTGAGAGAGCATATTAAGTGAATAACTACTCTACCGATAGTTCCTATAATGATATAGTCTCATAATTTTGATCACATATTCTGTACTATCTAGGACAAATGACACTGACATTTCCGATTGTCCCATTTCAGGAGATACAAAACACATTAGGGTATGCCAGAACTTATTGCTAGAGTCTCTCCAGTTTGCCTATTGTGAACTTTGATTAACATTTTTCTCGGTCGGAAAACATTTTTGACATTTGACGTTTTACCATATCCCATGATGGTAGCAAAAACAGATGGATAATCATCTGAAAATATGGGAGGTGTGTTGAAATTGCGAAAGATGCCCCAAGTGTATTTGATATTTTTTATTCATACGATAATAATTGAGCCGGTGGGCGTTCGGTCTCCCTGAGCTATTGAACTATTGGGCATATTTGTTTCACACAATTGCAGTGCACTGATAACAGAATGTTCTCTTATCGTACGATTATTTTTTCCATGTTGAGGCGATATTTAAAGATTTGGTCGAGATTCTGAGAACACAATATTGACAGGATATGAAAAAATAGTTGAAATGTAATTCTCAAGGCCGGTAGGTTTGCTGTCTCGTTCATTCATCAAACTGCTCAACCATTTGCTCGAAATATTCACACCATGTATAACACTCCCACGTTTAAAACTACGTTGAAAACTGTTTAATATGTTCCAACGGGCTCCTAGGGGACCAATTGAATGGGTCCCAATAGGTTCCAATGGGGATTTTCTCCTTGGCACAATATTGACAAGATATAGAAAGTGTTTGATTAGTAAATGTAGTAATAATCCGAGTCCCGTGGCAGTACAATCAGAATAAAACAAATAATTGGTCAGTCAGTCAGTTCGATAGTTAAGCGAAAAAAATTCTCACTAGAACTCAACTAACCATTCATATAAACTGAAATGGTAAGCAAGTTATCCTACGTAATGCATCTTACATGTCCCACCATGTAATTTTATTTGAATCGAATAAGGATAATAGCAGATATATATACAGGATATGGAACAATATTCCAGGAAGATTGTAAAAAATAACTAAGTTAGACAACATGAAATCATCGTGACTTTATTTGGACAATAATTACGTTTACAATATAGAATCGTTTTTAGCGACTAAACTGAACATTTGTTGTCAGCATCTACATCCTAAATTCTTAATGTAATAATAATAATAATGTCACGTCTTATATAGCGCACATATCCAGCTAACAACTGTTCAAGGCGCTTTACAACATTACCCCCGCTCATTGAAACAAGGTACGCACTCCGTTAATCACGGAGAGTATGTGGCAGCAGCATATATATCAGCGTGTATCAAAACGGCTTATGTACAGAAAGTCGAGATGAACACGTAATCACAGTAATTTTGGTCGAATCGGATTTCAGATGCCGTCGAGGCAGTCGAGGAATCACTAATCCGTTTGGCATCCTTGTAAGTTAGACACCCAGACTTTCTTCTAAATCTTTCACATTTCCAAATCCACAATGTAGGCCTATTTGTGTTCTTGAGTGAGATGTCACAGAAGTTACACATAAATGTATAATCGGCTACAATTTTTCTTGTCATTATTTCCTAGTGTAGAACTATCAATTCAGCAGACAGGTGATCTTTGGAAGTATCTTTGCTAAAGTGTCTTCCCATTCCCGGGGTTCGAACCTAATTAGGAATCTATTTCTTCATTTGCTGCCACATAACTGTTAGTATATTTTTCCGACTGGTGTAGTTCAGCATCTCCATCTCCCAGAGTATTGTAATTCAGCCTCGAGTCGACCTGCCATGGTGCCTCAGATCTGGTGCACTTAACTCACGATGATTGCTTTCCCGATTGCGCCAATGACGGAGTCATTCATGATTTATTGCTCTCCGTAACAGTCTCATAGGACATTTTTCATCACATCACGATGAGTTATGTTAGGTTCCAGAGCACCAACAGTAGGTTTCAGGGCGCTCAAAGTGAATACAAATCCAACGACCATCAATAATAGATCGCTTGGAAGCCCCATCCATGTAGTCGAAAGAAAAATTGCAGGCTGGCTGAACGATATTGGAGATGGATGGCTTAGATAATCCGCTGGTTGGGTGTAAGGACTCTTACCCTAGTCAGTCACGGAGTACTTTTCGTATTCCTTATTGCATTGGGGAAACTTCAATAGATGTACAAGTTTGTTTGATTCTGGTTCGCTTTCACTGTTCCATTTGGATGAACAAATCGATTACATGCTCGTGCTTAGGAACTCCGAATATTACCTTCGGTAATTTTTCCAATATCCTGACAAGTGTATATAGCCTACATTGGAAATTTTAATTCTCTTAAGAGATAATTTTTTATCATATATTGGAGAATGGATTATATGGAGCTGACATTATTCTGGCGTTCCAGTTTCGCAGTGGATGCTTAGCTATGTGATCTTTGTAGGGACAGCCTGATAGCTGTAGTTGTGTCTGTATTTTTAGTCACTCGATTATTAATGGAAAGAATAGATAATGCTATAACTACATATTTCTAAATTTGATTACCGCAGAAGTGTGGATTCAAGAGGGAATCTTGAACGAATAGAACGAACTGCAGATGTGTTGCTGCACCACTGAAAATCAAGGTGCAAAAAGTAGGCCCACATCAGACTTGTGGTGAATGTTCACATTCATGATGGAGAGTTAACGAACGGTTAAATCGAAACCCGACTATTATATGTTCTTGTGTAAGGTGTAAGTTACCAATACATGTACGATTGGTTAGAAAGAAAGTCTTTCCGATACATTTTATTTCTCACCAGTGTAAACAAAAGTGTTTTCTTTGTACAGTCACTGTTCAATGAATCTATTTAATCTATTCATGACGGAATATTCACCACACACCACAGGTAGTTGAGACATGAGCTGAACTAATTCAGTCACTAAAGCCGCTGGGAAATGATGCCCTCATGAAATTACTGCTCGCAATACGTCATGACTCTGCTCTACATTACCTACATATGTCACTACAACCAGGGCAGAAGTTGTTAATGTTCTCAACAAATGCGACCAGTGGTTCAATTGCTGAACGAAACAGAACGCCCATCGGCCGTACTCTGTGTCGTAAAAGCCAACATAATAGATGATCAACAGCGTTTTCACATGCACGAGAGGAATATCTTCAATAGTTCTGGACATTTTCCTCCGTTTATGCAATCATCATGGGATATTGGCAGACCATTCCCGTGTTCCCCCATAATCGTCGTACCCTCCCCAGGGTTTGTTGTATTGCTCTGTCGCACACACAGTGTGAATATGAGGCCTTGTTACAGCGTCTAGCTTTGCCCTATATCCTGTAAATGTATGCAATAATCATTCATTGATGGAGTCCGATTGCTGCACTCACAACCGGGGTTTTCCCCAGAGGAGGCCATACTTGCAGTGGCGATGAGGTTTTTATAGAGCTTCTAGTTTTGCTCTATACCCTATATCTTGTCATTGCAAGTGTATTTTCAATGATTTCAAAATTATAATTTGATGGGGGACCCAATGGCGGTTGTTGCAAATGTTTTGGAAAATGTCATTTTAGGGGTGAAAATGCTAGTTTTGTGATGAAATATGCAATTCTGGAAATTTCATGGAAAAAGGAATTGTCAATTTTGTGCAGGATCCAGATGCTTTCAGTGGAATAATTGAGAGGTTTCATTTAGGCATCAATAAATAACATTCCAGTAACCAATCGAAAAGTACTTTGCTTTTCCACTACGAAAAGGCGAGCGTGAAAGCAAAAGCCAGAATGCTACGTAATTCTGTTACGAATTGTTTTTTGAAAAGTTCGTTATTTTCCACATTTCTATCACAATTTTTACAATACTTATTTTCCTCTGATTCGATGTGATAACATATCTTATGTATGAGTTAGAACAAAATCCTACCTTGTCTTGTTCATTTTCCATGTCATGAAAAATGTAACTCTGTTACATTTTCCGTAACGGAATTACGTAACGGAATTACGGTAACAGGATTACCTTAGGAAATCATTGTAACAAGTATAATTGTGAAGTATACTTGAGTTGCTCATAATACATACAGTCATGTGCTCCTTGAAAGTATGCCCATTGGTAAGTGGAATGGTCTGCACAAATTAATTGATTTACTTCAAGTTATGAGACATCTGTCTCATAACATCTGTCATGCTACTCTTCTGCCCAAAATTTCCAGATGTGGGCCCAGACTGCTGTAAGTATTCTCCATTCAGAAACTTTGAGAGTGTTCATCCCACAAGTACAAAGTGCAGCGAAGAACTTTTTTTTCCTCCAAGGGATTGTGGAGGTATGATAAAATCTCCATTAAATGATTAAATAATGTTCATTCTAATATTGCAGACAGCCAAAACTAAAAAAGAAATCAGGACCAAAGAATAAGCAGCAGTTCAACATATTGAAGATGTGGGCTACTGTACATGTAGGGTCTGGGGATCAGATTGCTAAATAATCTAACACACAGATGGTGATTTAGGCCAGGCAGAGTGCCTAATTGATCAACCTAGTCAACCTAGGCCTAAATCATGTGACACCTGGGATAAGAGGAAATCTCGGGTTTTCACGATCCGGAATCCACTGCTGGTGAACACGTAATGTTGAGTACATCCATACAAGAATAATTACAGATACATACCAGTCCAATTATTGTTCACAACATAATCTCAATTCACCATTGGATTGTGCTTACAGGGAAATCATGACGTTCTTGTGAAGATCCTAACAACTGAATGTATGCATCAAGGGTAAATTGTTATAAATTGCTCATGTTTCCATAAAAAGCGAGAACTTTACGCAAGTTGAAAAAGTAGTATAGTCAGCTGGAAAGAATGCAGACCAGCGGAACAATTTTGAGATGTAATTATTCGATACTCCGCCGCTGGAAATTGGTGTAAGAGCTCCTAGCATCGTCATTCACTATGTAACATCTAAAGGTGACTTTAGATGTTAACAATTAGTTGATTTCGGTTCGAAATGTCGTGTGTATCTAAATAGAGATTTCAATTGAATACCCGTGCCTGCAGATAACCCATGAATGTTAACATTGCTCCATTGTGTAAATATCCTAAAA
>JAUOBX010150802.1:0-12326 GCA_032360705.1 Eupentacta quinquesemita
CACACGACAGTACCTCGAAGGGGAACTCGCCAGACAGCTTTTAATGGAAGGAAGAATGCATGAATGGAATGATATATATTACAAGAGATGGGAATGGGAGATCAAAATAGAGTATGGGGGCTGAGGCAATCGTTCAAGCTATAACACAATCCAAGGCAATTTATCTTCAAGGTGTCGATGTCAGGAAATGTTATTAATGATGTAATATTTTGATGATACTGATTCAGTAATATATAATTATATGTACAGCAATACCCTCAAGGGAAATTAAGCGAAGAAAGGCAACATTCAGTATTAGTGGCATTCGATATATGAAATAAATACTTTTTTATTAGACATATTTTATAAATATGTCAGAGGTCATCGCAGTACAGGCACATATATGTACAACAGAGATGGTGCATGAGAAGATTGACAATCACTGGAGAGAAAGTGATAATCCTTCAGACAAAGAATGGATATGAGTATTGACACCCGATTTCAAGCAATCAATCATCAAAAGAAGGCGTGTGTGAGAGGAATGGCTGTTGAGTCAAAACCATATCAGTAACACTATGATCCGTCTGCTCGTCTGTATTCTCGGCCTAATTGCGGTCTGAGTATGTACATGTGTGACTGTGAATTGGCTCATTGCATTGAACCAATTGTGACACAGAGAATCAAAGAGGAATATGCTCCGATTCTGAGGAACCAACGAAAGTTGTATAAAAAAGTTCAGTATAAAATGAAACAAATGTTATATGCACTCAGTGTGGACACATACCATGCTCTTTGTAGGTAGAATTCAATGGACTTTGCATCGAACAAATTAGATGAGAATTGGTTTCCCCGCAAGGTACAGCATTTGCGCGTAACTTACACCAAATCGTTTGTATGCATGTTAACAGGAACAATTGAACCTTGCATCCCCCATACACAGGAACTACGGATTGTAAATTTTAAGGATAGCGATTCTACAATCTTCGACAAAGTTGATGGGACACTACAGACTCGTGGCACAAACGTAGTGCGAAAATCGCGGAATCGAAAATAACCCAAATAATCACCTAACTGATGCCAGTAACAGTTATTCCCTATGTTACTTTTCAGAGATATGGTGTCCCCTTGTCCCCATGTACCATATTCGGCATCAAAACGCGCAACAGAGCGCGCGACCAATTGAGCTCCTATAGGTTTGTACAGGCTTCCGACAACCTTCGACACTACAGACGCGTGGCACAAACGTAGTGCGAAAATCGCGTGACTGAAACCCCCAACAACCCTTCTGAAGTTGCGCCGAACAAACGCGCTGTCAAATACCAACATTGAATGGGGAAGCGGGGGTGTCCCGTGTATTTTTGGCGGAGATTGTAGGTCAGCATTCATTGTGGAAAGTGCACTCAGCATTGCTCAACGCCTGGAGCGAGATCGGTGAATAGGAGAGCTATTGCTGATATTTCCGTCCGTGCTTCTTGCGTGCTGAAGGGGTATTTTCAGAAGATAAGAACTTCATTCTTATAAAGATGAAACGGTGATGATACTGGAGATGAGAACAAATTGTCCTCTGGGGTACAATACTTGGCGGGGTTGAATGATTTTATCGAAATTTTCGATAGATCCCAGCGTTCATTCATCTGCAATCACTGATGCAAGGGGAGTGATAAATAGCGGTCATACATCGGCCCTAATGCCACTTCAGCCGAAGCTAAAAATTGCCCTTCGGTTTGGTACAATGAGCATGGGAAGAGATCACTATTTCATGATAGATGAAAAATATGTTGTTTAAATTTAAATTATAGACAACAAATTAACCATTGAAGCATCGTATTAATGGATTGGGCAGTATATCGCAATGTATTCTAAATGTCTATAAGCAGAATATGGGCGGTTTTGAGAATTGCTGAGGTGTTAATGCCCCGAACCACCCGTAAGCCAATTAACAGTTCCCATTCAATTAGGAATTGTGACACCTGCAATTGGAAATCAAATATATTGCTGATGCCATGACACCAACAACCACCCCCTGATGTTGATCGCTTGCAATGGATTCCAGAAACCAGCATTATATTATACAGTTATCGCTTCACATAATTTAGAAATACCTCCTTAGCCCTCTCCAAAGAATGTCCATACAATATTAGTCCAGCTGAAACAAGTCTCTGTTTTTACCATTACTGGGCGACCTATCCCCTAGTATTTTATGCATGTACAGCTAGGAGCTGAGCTGCATCTCGCAAGATCATATCATCCGGTCAGTTGATGTAATAAAACCAAAGTTATCGAATATCGATAGGTGTCAAAGAAGTACTGGACAATTAGGGCTTGAGGGTAAGCTCTTTGGCATATGGGGATTATGAGTCAGCCGATCCTCCTAGTACCGGTAGTTGATGTCATCAACTTGATGCATTCCCAGTGTGCGACTTCTCGGAAAAGGCAGTTATTCATTGATACTCCGTGCTCCTCAACTTCCTGCGGATTCGCGAGGAATTGAAAAAAATTGAGAAAGTGGGAATACGGAAATTTGGGAGAAATGACCGGAGGTCAAAATCGGAAAACCTTGTAAACACGTTAACCAGTGAACGAACAGATGCAGCGGTTTCATACTAGGTTGGATATATGGGGTACATGATCCCTATTGTTTTGGGGTTTGGGAGAGTACGGTGCAGTCGCTATGTGCACAGATTGTACTCGAAGGTTCCCTCATACGCATGGGTGAGACAGGCAAAGGAGATGAAGCGCCTTGCCCGATTACACACCAGATGGGTTGGTCGGCCATATGTGGAATTGGAACTTGCAACCTTCAGCTTGTTAGCCCGGAGCTCTTCCGACTGAGGTAATCCGATCGAAATACATGATTTTTCCCGTTATCCACTAGCGATGATTCTTATCCTTAAACTAAATAGTGATGGAAAACATTCAATACTACACAAAATGGAGGGAACAGTATATATTATAGGCCTACATCGAGTGCGACTGTCAGCAATTTTCCTCTCTACATGCAGCGTATAACGGACATTCTCGTTCGCTGGTGCGCATTGGTAGGCCGTCATCAAGTCGTTAACGTCGGTAATAAAGGATTGATAATGCGGCCTAAGTAGCCTTTTCTTCAACAATACCATCTATAGTTTGTGTAAATACCCAGTGTAGCGGGGCGGTAGCGAGTAACGAGATGGATCATGATTACATAATACCTGACACGTCTAATACAACACAAGAAAGAATACGGGTTAGGCAATAGGCTGTGCTGTGGTAAACTCTCTGTAGTCAACCTTTTGTAAAGAAAAACATGTAGTAAAAATACAGGCCATCAATCTACTTCAATAGCACTGAGCGACTCAAGTGATTATTAGAGGGCTTACTACCTGTTTAGCGTCAGAGCAAAAGTGAAGGTCGTCTGTCACCGGCGGAGCTTTCCTCAGTCTTGAAACAGTTGCCGTTAGTGAATATAAACCATTTCCAACTACAGGTTTATTTATTAATGACGCAGGTAAAGGAATATGGTAATATCTCAAATGTGGCCCACTATCCGCGATGAATTGGAATGGCCTAATAGCCTTTCCACCTGACAGATCCGTAATAAAACACCTTTATTATGCAGCAATTGCTCGATTGAACTAGTTCTATTGACTGCTACTCCTGTAAATCCGGTCTAACGCAGGTGATTCATAGCCTCGCGCGCTGTATGTTGATCTAGCACAAGCAGTAAATTATCCGATGTTTTTAACAAAATGACGAGGGGAAGGGCGAACCCAAAGTTACTTGACGATAATAAATAAATATCGTGGCTTATAGAGCGCTTCATAACAAAAGTAACAAAAGTATCAAGGCGCTCTACAGAGGCACAAAATACTAAGTAAAAGATTATTATAATTAAAAGAAACCAAAGCTCATAATACGTGAAACAACGCTCCCTAAAAATGCCTATGAAATGGAAGTAAAACTCTAAAAGACGCAGTAGAAAAATATTAAAGTGTATAAAAATAGCCCAATGGGAATAATAAGAAACACAGTTATATACAGGAACAAATAGCCTATAAAAAGTTTAAAGATATAAAATAAGTGCAAATTACAAGTTAAAATGCTTTCCGAAGAAATGGGTCTAATTGAGTGATTTCTTGAATGCATCGATTGAAGGACCGTTACGATACAGGCTGGTATGTCATCCCACGAAGACGGAGCACCCACTAGACTGCTAGAAAACGACCGAGCACCAACCATCCTGGCAGGTATTTCCTTGACGAGACGTGATTGGTCAGCACTCGATCGATGTTGGTATAATGTCAGCAGTCATCATAGGTAAACTGGGGCAACAATGCAAGGAAACCCCCTCACACATAAGTGAAAACACCAAGGAAAAAATCCAGCCAGTTGATTCTTCTCTCAAACAGCTGGAGATTGTAGGTTGCCGGATAACATGCTGAGGAAGCATTTTCCAGGCACGAGAGGTGCGGGGGGAGAATGATCGAGCGTAGATTTTGGTGCGATGACGTGTGAGATACGATTAAAAATGGCCGGTAACTAGATGAATAGGAACGAGTGAGGCGAGTAGCTTCCAGCAGAAAAGGAACAGATAAGGGAGGCCATTAAATGTTAGCTAGCATACTCGATTTGTTCATGTTTGACTTCTGTATATCTAGTTCGTGATTAAGTCGGCTTTGGCCGAATATTATAATAATATAAATAAATAACATGTGAATCAACATGAAATATATGGAAACACGTGATTTGGGGGACTGCTACACAATTAGCTAATAGTAATATTAATTAGACGAGAGTCTGACCATCAGATGGACGCTGTTTATAAAAAAAAAAATTATTACCGATTAATGTGACGAGCTCTTCCCCACAGCGTTGCTGTCCTGAAAAAAAACACCCAAGGAGGAATGCCAAACTCTTAATAAACTCACATTCAGCTTGTTCATTTCATTGGATTTGACCGTCCGGGCGGACCTAAACACCGTTTTGTTGAGAGGTGCCAGCGTATCCCAAGAGCTTAATACCTGAAAAATAGTTGATTCTTCTCTCAAACAGTTGGAAATTGTAGGTTGCCGGGAAACATGCTGAGTAAACATGTTCAAGAACGCGAGGTACAGGGTTAGAAAGACCGAGTATAGACATGCCTAATTTGCTCCCTCGAACTGGCGGATATGGGATTGAGCTGGCCGATTTTTAATTGGCAATTATACCAGAAATGTCCGTGACCTTGTTGCTCACTTAACAAATTTTACGACTCATTTTTAGAGCCTTCTCCGTGTTTCAAGCTGGAGATTCCGTCAAGATTTAGGTACGATGACGTAGGAGATACAACCGAAGAGGATCAGTGACTAGAAGAATAGGAACGAGTGAGGCGGGTAGCTTCTACTCTAGCAAAGGAGGAACAGCGGAGGAAGGCTATAAAAAATGTTGGCCAGCATACTAAATTCGATCATGTCTGACTTTTTTTCAGGTTTATTCCGGCTCTGTCATAGTACTCACTTGAAGACAACTCTGCAAAAAAAAGTGGAAGAATAATGTTCTCCATACAAGCCAACGCCCTGCACACTGTTAAAAATGTGTTTAGAGTCTAAACACTTTTCTAAACACATTTTAAACCAGATTTATAAACACTATGTGTCCAATTACAAAACAACAGTGTTCAATTGCTAAACATCTTCCATCCCAATTCTAAACACGTTGTTGCTAAACACATTTTTGAACCATATTACTGAACACCTTTTCTACAGTGCATACCCCAGCATGCCTGAAACTATTCCAGAGTGCAGTGCGATTAGTGCAGCAAGAATGAAATAAATCCGCGACCACTGACCTGACTGACCTCATGAGCCCACTCGGAGACAAACATCGGATCAGAATTTGACAATCACATCATGGATATTGGGTTGCTCAGTCGCTAGAGCGCAAGACTTGTGATCGGTAGATTGCGAGTTCAAATCTGGTTCATCCAGTTCGTCCTTGGGCAAGTGTTCCATCTTCATCGCCTCGTTCTTCCCAGGCGTTATTAGGAACATGTGAAGAAGTCTAGTACAATCGGCGCTGTGTTAGCTGCTGTCACATACTCTCCGAGATTGTCGGGGTGCGTACCGCTTCCAATGATCCCTCAGGGTAATGTTTGCTATTGTGGCGCGCATTGAGCATGTCACTGACGTGGGAAAGCGCTGTACCCATATATTTAAGTAAAGTAAAGTAAACAACTGAGTAAATATATTTAATATGTTATTTGCCAGCAAAACAGCTCGATCTGGAATTCAATTCACACAATAAATATGCTATTTGCGAAATGACCATGTGTGCAAGAGTAGAATATGTGAATAAAATTATTATTATATTTGTCAAGAATTTTTTTACCAATTTCCCTTCTATTTCATCGTTACCTAATCATGATGCCAATTACAGAATAGCGTAAACTGTCTGTTAAACCTATAACATAGCCTCATCCTATACGACTGAACATAGGTGAATGAAAATTCAGTGTATGAACACGTGATTTGAGGGACCGTTACACAATTAGTTTATGGTAAAATTCATTAGACCAGAGTCTGACCAATAGATGGACGCTGTATATAAAATAAATCATATCCACAAAATAGAGTACCGTGAACAATCAGACGAAGTCTTACCCACAGCGTCGCTATCCTGCAAAAACACCCAAGGGATGCTAAACTCCTAATGAACTGACATTCAATTTGTTTATTACATTGGATTTGACCGTATCAACAGACCTAACAACCGTTTTGTTGAGAGGTGCTCGTGTATTCTAAGGGTTAAATGACCTGAAAACTAGGAGCTCGTCTCCTTGAGCAAGTTCACTCCGTGGTTTCCAGGAAGGCGACAAGGGTCATTCGATACTTCCTCGAGGAATATCTTCTCAAGTTCGCTGAAGCAAATTAATATCATATATGTTTGTGTCTAAAGATAGAAAAGGACAAATCTGTAGACTGTAGTGAAGAAATCGAAGCTAACTAGACCCAAACACGTAGTCAGCGGAACAATCGAGTGTCCGCTATCGTCAAACATGGCGAAACTAAAGATTGTGTTTCGTCTCAAATTATTGACTGATGACGTCACAGAATCTGAGTATTCATTTTGTTCACGTGACCTCCTACCCAGCGATGTATATCGGCCGATATCAAATCAGTTATACCTTCACTATAAGTGAGTGCGAAACTCGTTCCGATATAGTGTAGGACGATTGTTCTGGAAAAAGACCCGTCCAGTATTCATGCGAGTGATTCGAGACAATTTTGCCGCCCGAATAAATATGATGACCATGCGACACGAGAGAGTACTCAATGAGAATATTTCCAACTACTATCCCAATTATACAAGATTCGCGTCGATGCATATAATCAGTCCCGATACACATTGGGATAAATTGTGCACTGATGTCATGCTAACAGCAGCGTCCAATATTCGACGGGGGATTCGAGACGATCCCCTATCTTTTAAACAATGCATAATTATGATTTGCACACACAGTCACGGATAACCCAAACAGTTTGCAGAAGAATATAAATGATAATATATTCTCATGACGCAGACGGAGCACTGCACTCGGGTCGGATCCAAACTTGAGTCCGATCCCACGTACCCGCTTCAACTGTTCAATGAACGTACATCTGTACAGTGTCAGTTCATGTGGGCAGCATGCCCGTCCATGGCGGGATATCATATACTGCAAGTTTCCAAGCAAGACCTATTCATTATCATGGTATTATGTTTTTCACTATATAGAGTACTATATATATATATATCTGTATGATAGGCTACCCATGATTACTATTTTATAGCAACGGAATCCAGCGGATTGTCACGGCGGCAGATTTCGCTCAAATAAATGCGATTACAGAGCGAGAAGGGTGTGGCCTCCAAATTAGGTCGCTCACAATTGAGGTCGGCTTGGCGGTTCCAAGTTTGTCTATTAGCCTATAATGATTATCATGTGTGCATTATTGAACGGCCACTCGTATCCCATTTCCATCTGTCAGTCAACTTTCGGGCGACATTCTTTTAACGTTCTCTATTTCTTCATGGTAAGATATCCCTCCACTTTTTGATCACACGAAGCTTTCTGACGATCAAATGAATTCCTGTGAGGGTGCATTAACTGTCGATGAGTGTAAAGCAGCTCTTTTTTCGATGTTGCCTAATAAATCGCCAGGTTCCGACGGTCTCCCTTCAGAGTTTTATAGAATCTTCTGGGATGATATAAAAGATTTAGTTGTGAATTCATACAACTTTGCATTTCAGAATGGTTATCTTACAGATGAGCAAGGGAGAGCTATTATCACTCTAATCCCCAAAGCTTCGAAAGACATTAGGTATCTGAAAAATTGGAGGCCTATAGCATTATTAAATACTGATTATAAAATTGCCGCTAAGTGTGTAGCATCTCGTCTGAAACAAGTATTATCGCACATCATTAGTCCTGAGCAAACTGGCTTTTTAAAGGGTCGGTATATTGGGGAGAACATCAGACTTGTAGCTGATTTAATCTGGTATTGCAAGGAGTATGATGCTCAGGGAGCACTATTGTTTTTGGATTTCGAAAAAGCGTTCGACCAGTTAGATTGGGATTTTATCTATAATTCCCTCTTATATTATAATTTTGGACCAAGTTTTTGTCATTGGGTGCGTGCTCTATACAATAACACTTCGTCTTGTATTGTGAACAATGGATTTGCTTCCGACTACTTCAAAGTGTCGAGGGGAGTCCGTCAGGGCTGTCCCTTCAGTCCATATTTGTTTATTATCTGTACCGAAATTTTCACGGCAATGGTCAACTCTAATACTAATATTCGTGGTATCTCTATCTCAAATGAAACATTGAAAATTTCTCAATATGCAGATGATACGGTCATTATAACCGACGGGTCTTCTGAATCGCTGGAGGAGGTCAATGTAATGTTGCACAGTTTTTATATGGCCTCTGGCCTTCGTGTGAATTCGCATAAATCCTTCTTGTTCTTACTAGGGCCGTTTGTGAATAATTGTCCAGTCTACCTTGGCACTTTCGCTGTCAAGGTGTGTTCTCAAATGAAATATTTGGGAATCTCCTTCACGCATCATGAAGAGGATTTCTTTCGCTTGAATTATGCTCCCAAGCTGTCTCGTATAAATAATCTATTTAATGTATGACCCCAATGAGTAAAATCGTCATCATTAAAACATTTGCGATTTCACAATTAGTGTATTTATTGACTGTTCTTCCATCTCCGCCACTTACTTTTTTCGCTGAATTGAATACACTTTTCTATAAAACAAGAGAAGATTAAGCACACCGTGTTGATAAGCAACAAGGATAATGGCGGTCGATATTGATCAGTACTTTTTCAAAAGACATTAAAACGACTTGGGTGAAGTTATTCACTGATAATTGTCATGGACCCTTCAGATCTTTATTCAATGTTGCCCTAAATAATTATGGGGGTGCGTTTCTCTTCCGTTGAAATTTTGCCAGCGGGGAAGTTAGTACAACTAACAACTTCATCAATCAGATTTGTGGCGCTTGGGCTGACTATAACTACTCAGTTCCTGAGGTTGATTTTTCAAATCAGATTGTGCTTAATAACTCCCGAGTGAAAATTAGCAATACAATTATTTTATTGTAATATTCTGAGGACACACACTGCTTATGAAGTATCAGCCTTTATTGCTGAGGATGGCACAGTTTTATCATACAATTCTTCTATACGTCGACATGGCATAAAATCATATCCATTTATCTTTTATTTTGGAATAATCTCAGCTATTCTTTCTCGTTGGCAAAGGAATGTGACAAGAAGTGATACTCCTAATGAAAATGTTAAACGTTTTACGAAGTTCACCACTGTCTTAAAGCCATCAAATTACGTGTATAATGTATGACTGGAGAGAAAATTCTCTGCTCCTAGTGCCATTTCCAGGTGGCAAAACCATTCACTGGAAGGTTCTCTTTTTCTTTGGAGTAAAATATTTTTGTTACCTCATTTTGCAGTTCGGAACAAGAAAATTCAATATTTCCAAATCCGCTTCTTACATAGAATTTTGAGAGTCAATAAATTACTGTATAGAATGAGATTAGTAGATTCCCCTCTGTGTGCTTCCTGTGATGAGGTGGCCGAATCATTGGATCATTTATCCTTTCAGTGTCCCTTCGTAGCCGCTTTTTGGGAAGTTGTATGCAGCTCTCATCTGAAGAAACCGTTCTCTATTAATCTTGATTTGGCTCGTTTTGGCTTCCTAGAGGACTTCAAGCATCCTATCATTTTTTTCATTTTGCAAGTGAAGTATTTCATATTCACTTGTAAAACTAACAAGTCAGCTTTGAATCCAAGAAGTTTTTATTATAAATTAAAATTTCATCTGGAAACTGAATATTTCATTTTGAGAAAGAATCGGTTACATTCACAGTTAACTCATTTCCGAGATCTGCTTGTACAATGTTTATGTTGTATTCCATCTATTGAACAAGAACTGTAGTCATGTATCATTTTGAGAGATTGTCATAATAAATGAGATGAAAAAAAAATGTTTACAGTATATTCAGATTTCGACCTCAGACGACCATTGACCTGAAATCAACAGGCATCATGCACTTTATATGGCCAATCTACATGCTAATACTCTTTCGTGTTTGCAAGGTTCTATTTCAGACTCTCGGCCTCTGTTGACTTCTGACCTCTGATTTTCGAACCCTACATATAAACAATTGGGATAGTGGGCTCCGTGTGGCCTACGAACACACCGAATACGGACCCTATGAACCTTGGGGGTTCAACAGCTATCGTGTTTACAATTAATTCAGTTTTTACCTTCATTGACTTCAAATGACCTCTGAGCTCGTAAACTCATGTATTCTTGATGATGTCCAACATACATGTAAAGTACGGAGACTGCAGATTTACGTTCATTGAATATTGTATTTACGAGAGTGTATGTAATATATATATGGCCAACCTACCCACCAAGTACGAATTCTCTACGTGTTCAAGAGTTATTGTGCTTACAAAGAGGCGAGGGGAGAAGATTACAGTGAGTGAGACTTGTATTATTAAGAAAATTACAAGCGAACCAAATGTTATTGAAAAGTGGAATTAAAATGCATTTAGTAATGGTTCAGTACCTCAATGATGAATATTAAATATGTGGCTGTATGACGTGGTATTGTACTATAGTGATTAGATTCGATCATGCTGGACGATTGCTAATTCGCTATTTATTCGGTTGTTAACGATATTGAGAGCTGAATTAGTGAATCAGAGGGGAATGGCTGAACACTGAATTCCATCACCAACATCTACTGGTATATTGCACGTAACATAAACCTCTGCACATTCGTGACCGTCAGTATTTGGCACACTGGACTCGTCATACCACTGCATTTTGTGCGTGAGCGACTCCATTAGGTGTACCACAGACAGTGCAACGTATAGCAATTTACAATGACGTACAAATTGACAATGGTGACCAGGAGTCTATCATATCCAACTCCAATCAACATCCACCGAAAACTTCAGCCAGTCGCCACTGGCATTATGGCAATTGATTGTTCTGATCGTTCTAATTATGACTATACAGATTTTATGGACACTCATAAGACCCATTCCCTATATAAACAGCACAAGACTCCGAGAGACGAAAGAAAAAAGAAAAAGAAGAATTTGTAGTATATCTAATTTCTTCAGATGTTCACTGTTTTATTGCTACTGCCACTGTATCATGCAATGTTTAACAATGTACAGGCCCATCACCTACGGGGGAATAAAACATGATTTCAAGCAAATATAATTACTTGGCACACATGTTTGCTCTAGTGAAATCTTGGTCGGTCAGGTCAGATGAGTTCGAAAGGGGCATTGGCGTACCACTCTGAGAGCGACCATCTTTTTAACAAAGGTAATTTGGAAGTGTCAGCGCGAGAAATGTGTGCGTTTTGGAACATGCATGGTATTCATTTCCCCTCATATGTGGGTTCGATGGTGGGCGTCGCCGCATAGCTCTGAGGGCTGCTATTTTGAATTTTCGAAAGAAGTAATTGTTCCTTGGAGGAGAAGTAACATTCTTAGTAGCATTCTCCAATTTTTTTCTCGTTTCATCGCCACTGACACGACATGATTTCCTATCCAAATTCTGCGAATCGCTTTTGGGTAGCATTGCCAAAAAAAACACATTATAACCCAATTTCGAGAAAATCCATCATTCTTCGTAGGAGAAGTAGCGTCTGCGATTTTTTTCACATAACGGCTCATGAGGCCCCTCCAATGACCTTTGAAAGGTCAATGATGTGCCATCGTTCAATGTACGTTGTTTGATTAACATCATGTCAATTGAAGAACGAATATTTGGCAGCCGGAAAAGCAGAAATACAC
>JAUOBX010150913.1:0-11998 GCA_032360705.1 Eupentacta quinquesemita
AAAGGACAGTCATGTGACTTGGCTTAGCCAATCAGCATGTAGTATTTCATGAAAACACGGAGTGGTGTTGTAGAATGGTTATTATTGTATTCTCTATAGTCACTGACGTGTATCAGTTACGCTAAATTCGCATGTTATTGCCAGGCATTGTACCTTCGGTGTTTGGATTTTAGGAAAACGTGACAAATTGATCGCGCGCCGTGGGATATTCCCACCTAGTTTTTCTCTAGATTGAATTCAAATTGAGCTGGAGAGGGATTTGACTATTTCTCTGATTATTTTTTTACCAGTTTCATCCCGTTTAGGGAATGACTAAATTGTCTGCCGTCGGCAAAATCACTATCAATCATACCGTGATGGACGCCGTAATTGATATGAGAGTGCAGTTATTATTGAACATATGATCAATGAACTCGAAAGACCAACATATATACCTTATGTACAAGGGTTTTCATGTTACAGAATGGACACAACAATGTGATGTGGTTTCTTGCCTTATATTACCTTCACTGCCACCTCTACAGACCCGTTAACACTATAATGCCAATTTCTAAATTGATATTGCAACGGACTTCGTAACAGGCTTCATTCGGGGCCATAAGCACCAGCTGTAAAGTATAGATAAAATGAACATTGATAATCACGGTTGACCCGGCAGCCAATATATATTAACAAAGGCCGAAATATTATCGATCGGAATTCGGAATTTGATTCACCATCCCGTGAATAGCCTTCTTCCATCCTAGTGGATACTCCTTTCAACAACCATAAATATTTGTGGACAGTTGTGTCCTCCTGTTATCGTGTACACAATAATTTACCAACCTGTAATATCTCAGAAAAATTATGTGGATTTTTCTGTGAACCGACCCCTATCCTAGCACCAACTGCCACAGTCAAATGACAATTACCATTACTATTGTACACACAAATAAAAGTACGGAAACAACGAATGCTATCGAAACAAAACAGTTTTCAACCTCGATTTGAAGATATTCATATTTGGCGGAGCACGGACCTCAAAGGGCAAGCCATTCCAAACAGTTGGTGCTGCGACAGCAAATGCTCCCTTACCGTTGAATGTTTTTATGCGAGATCAAGTTTCCAACAGTCGCTGATTTGAGGATCGAAGATTTGTGTTTGTTGAATAAGAGAGTAATTCTGTGAGAAATGCAGGAGCGAGACTATTCAATGCTTTAAAAGTGGGCAGGAGTATCTTGAAAAGTATGCGCTCCTTCACTGGGAGCCAATGAAGTTTTCGAATAGTAGTTGTAAATAATATGATCGGGGTGTTTAATACGGATAGGTAGACCATACAGGGGTGAATTATTATAATCCGGACGAGAGGAGACGAACGCATGGACTAGGCCTTCTGTGGACTTCTGATCTAAATATTTGCGTAAACGTACTAATTGGTCAGTAGATTCCAAACGAGGCATTACATCAAGTACGACGAACGTGTTCTGTGAATTACATCGTGTCATCTACGATCACGCCGAGGTTTTTCGTAGAATTGCTGGGGGCAACACGGTCACCTCCGATGTTCAACACCGTAGAAGTTTTACGGAACTTTGAATGAATATGCAGTATCTCAGTTTTACATGGGCATCATTTAACATGGGTTTGTTGTTGATAGCCAATGATCCAACATCGAAGATACATGCGTCTAGCTTGTTGATGGCCTCGGAATGATCAGAGGGTTTCATGATAAGATAGAGGTGGGTGTCATCAGCGTATATCATATGGTGAACTCCGCAATGAGAGTTAATTATATCACCTAATGGACTTGTGTATATTACAAAAACAATGGGGCTGATCACAGACCATTGAGGGATACCCCATGGTAGAGAAAACTCATCGAAAACTGTATTGTTCATTACGATAGCTTGTCTTCGTCCTTCCAGATCCACTGCAAGTAATAAATCATTTAAGACTCTCAGTGAAGCAGTATCAGTGGATAAACACTGACGATAAGCAGATTGAGTAGAGGGAAGTGAGTCATGATCGGACAAGTAGCTTTTTAAGTGAGCAGCAGCTACTTTTTCGAATACTTTAGACAAAAGAGAAAGATTGGCAATCGGCCTATAACTGTTCATTTCATTTGGATCTAGAGTGGGTTTTATCAGCGCGAAGGCCGTTTGTAGTATTACTTGTACACGAATGGAACTGTAGCAGTGGAAAAAGACAAATTATATCCACATAGGTATGGGATCCAACTCGCATGAAACAGAGGAACTTTGGGTGATATTCGACCTAACGTCTTCTCCTGTTACAGGTATGAATTCATTGAAACTACTTTGGCAGGTTCCAACGAATATATTGTCAGTAGAAGGTATGCTCATTCGATCCAACCTTTCACAGATTGTATTCACTTTAGTATGGAAGAATGAACCTCATATGCCAATGCTCTTGCACGAGTCTGTTCAGCATAGTCAATTTACTACTCTTTTAACCATACAACATGATTCCAACATTATAGTTATATTTGATTATTTTCAATCTTGTCGGAAAAGAGGGCATCGTGCACCCCCTGAAATAAACTCACGATAGGACCACCGTCTAGTCGGGACATCAGAGACACTGGTGTGTACGTGAACATGTGAGGTACCCACGCCCTTGTTCAGAGCAGGTTTACCCAATTGAAGCATTAGCTAAGCATAGGGACATTTGAAATTGATTGTTTCTTTAGTTACTGTGTTAAATTACTATAATGAGGTGCTATTTTCGATTTAGAAATAATTAAAATATTGACATTTATATTCTGCATCTACTTCGCAGTAGCCTTCACCTAAATAGCCGAGCGGAATGATCAGGAGTTTGTCTATTTTATATTTCAATTTGTTTGTATGACAATATAATGTCACATGTAATGGTAAATAATGTATATGTCCATGATGTTTGAGGTGATTGTGGAGTTGACTCAGTGCATAGCAATGGTCAATTAACATCGTGGTGAGCTGAGTTGTTCATTTCGTTCTGTGCTTTCTATACGCGGTGAAAAACCTGTACCAGTCAACAATAAACAGTCACGAAATGATACAATCTACAATATTATTTTAACTTATAACAGAGATTACGATTAACCCAGAAATAATTATATTTTTTGTACCTCAATCATCATTCAGTGTCAATTTGATTGAACGTGCAGTCTTGAACTTGTAGCGGTTAAAAGAGAGAAATAATAACATCAGGTCCTTCAAGCAAGCACCCGGCATTCGAATTTCTGCAGTCAGTATTATTGTATGACGATATGTCCCGTATATGGGCTACAGAAAGTAAATGATGTCGGGATAAAACATTTGGTGTGCTCACTCCTCTTGTGTTATTCCATTGGAAAGCTTTGTTTTTATTGACCTGCCTGTTCAAATCGGTTGACAAAACGAGTTCCAATAGTGGAACAAACTAAAAAGTTACTCGCATAAATAATAGTGAAAGCAGAGAAGCTTTCGGTGGTCATCCAGCAGCACCTTATTCAGCTCTGGAGGGACTAGTCACATGACCTCACAGAGGGTTGTACTAGGTCATGAGATAAGACTGTTGTACACGGAGGGTGGGGGTAGGGGAGTTGGTATCTTCCTGCATCTTGGTTCATGGTGGGAGAACTGGAGCGAATATGTATAGCCTCTCGGACTCCTCTCTCGAACCATCTTGAGTCACGATCCACGATCTTTATATCCACCTCCGCCGGTTGGGGTCAGTTCCGGGCCAGATGCTCAGCTTTAGCGTGTTCTTTGATTTTGAACCTCGATGCTCTGTATTTGAAGGAGAGTGAGTAGACCACTCCACAGTTCTCCTTGAGTGGGTCCTTATCTTTAGGGGCTACAAATGGGTGTGAGGCCGGGAGTGGGAACAATTCCTGCTTCCCGCATCTTCATTGGGATGGGTCCAGGTATGCCTTCGACGTATGGAAGAGTGACGTATCCTTCTACGTAGGTTGAGTGCCCCTGTTTTGGGAGCATCTGGGGCATCCCACGTCCATTTAGGGTAGCCAGCAATGATCGGGACTTCCTCGAGGTGATTGTATTCCGTTAGTGGATCCTCAGGATTGGAGGTTAGGAGATGCTGCTCGATGTTTGAGTGTTCGGATAACTCCCATCATGTGTTCCATGGGTTGGTTGCTAGAAAACTGCAAATATTGATCAGTATGCGCAGGCTTCCGGTAGACCGAGAACTTCAAACAGCCCACCTCTGTTTCACTGATCTTCGTGTCAAGCATGGGAATGTTGACAGTCTACTCTGCTGTGAAGCTGATGCCAGGATGTTCGGATTTGATGTGCTTGAGGAGGAGGTCTTCGTGTCGATCTTTAGTGATGATACCAGCCCAAGAAGCGGGTGGATGTTTGAGAGTCGGCAAGGCTTTCCCATACAAGTGCCCCATGAAGCGGTTGGCAGCGATGGGACTGACTGGAGATCCCATGGCAGCTCCTTTGACTTGGCTGTGGAATTCACTCTCATATTTGAAGTAGGTGGTGGTGGGGCGGAATCGCAGCAGGTCCAGTATGTAAGCAAGAATCTCGTGCGGTCTAAGAGAGTGTTGTCAGTCTGGAGTCTATCACCGATAATGAGGATGCTTCCTCCCACTGGTACTCTGGTGAATAGGGCCGTCACATCATAAGAATTTCATTACTCCGCAACCTTACGTTAGACAACTTCGCCACGAGGCGTGACTGGCCAACAGGAGGAGACAGGATATATGTCAGCGATCATACGAGCAACTCCATTAAGTAATCGCCCTACGTGACGCCACAATAGGAAGAAGTGGTCAGGCTGTTTTGTGAACCTTCGGGAGACCATAGAACTTATTAGGCTCCGTGGCCGTAGGATAGATGTTCCTGTATGGGCCGGAGTGAAACATTGTTTTTCTTTGAGCGGTTTGATCCTATCGATTAGTGTCTTCCGATGCCCCGTAGTGGGATCTCTGTTCAATTTTCTGTGTATAGTGGTGTCGTCCAAGAGGTCGCTGAACTTTGTGTGGTACTCATCACGGTTCATAATCACGGTGGATCTACTTTTGTCTGCAGGTAGAATGATCACTGACTGTTCTCGTTTCAGGCTCTCCTCTCTTCTTGACTCAAATTACCTTTTGGTAGCTTGTTGTGTTTTAGGATTCTCATACAGTCTAGTTCTCAGTATGGAGGATTCTCCAGATTCAGGGCCGAAGGATTTGCCGGCTGATTTAATAGCAGAGATGGAGTCATTGGTGGGCAATTTATCCGGGGAAACAGCACAATTTAGTCCATGTTGTAAAACTCTAAGCTCCTGATCTGACAGTGGCTTATTTGACTTGTTGATGTCTCTTGCCATCTGTCTCTTGCCCGTTTCCCCTCTCTTTTCTATTTTCAGTCTGTTTGGCCTCCAGGATCTTGTATTATTCTATCTGCCCATAATCGTCCCATTCAGCTATGTTGACAAATTTCACCCAGTGAGCAACTCATTGAACAGCTTCTCATTGATCTCAGCAATCCTGAATACAGTGCTTCCCAAAGTGAAGTTATTCTCTTCAATCCTTAGATTGAGCAAGGCCTTTCGTATCCGGTCTATTATCCGGATAGCTTCATTACCCTTCATTGATGTTTTGATTTTGAGACTAGAGGTTGTAACCTTATGGTGTTTGCAATGTAGAGATAAGTGCAGATGATTGCTGATTCTGGCATGTTTTCTTTCCAATTTCTCCCAATCTTTTAGGCCTTTCCAGTACCGCCCGGTTGTATTCGCGTCCAAGAAGCTGGTGTAGGTTTTACTTCTGTGGTGATTCCATAATGGAACAAACTGAACAGTTACTCACAGAAAAATTAGTGGAAGCAAAAAAGCTTTTGGTCATTATCGAGCAGCACCTTCTTCAGCTCTGGTTGGAGTTCCAATTGGATTAAATATACATATATAATATATTCATTAAAACACGAGGTAGATACATGTAGAGGTGGGTGGCTACCCTGAGAAGATACAAGTAACAGTACAAACTATAAGCAGCAGTATAATCTCCTCTTTTATTGGTGGCTTACTATGATCCAATAAATATTGCATGGAAATTGAGTGTTGTTGTAATCAACAGTAGGCCATATATACGTGCGTATTTCCCCAAAGTTCGAGAACAAACTATCACAAATGAAAAATTATGTTGTCCTGGTCTACATATAAAAAATGCAAATATTTTTATAGTGGCATTTTTGATTTTCTTTAGTTTAGAGCGACATGGATTGGTGGGTGAAATATGTAAACCACACTGATCTTATGAACAATACTTTAACTAGTCAGAAAATACCTCCCCAGACAGTGCAAATTCAGACATGATTCTGCACTATGATGCACATCCACATACTGACACACGTAGTACCTCAGTAATTTATTTACACTGTCACTATGAAAGCCACGGAAACTATTTGGTGGTTTTATCATTGAATGTTAAATTGCATCGGTCAGCTTCCGTCGCCCGAATGTTTGAAATCTTTACCACTGTTCTAGATGAGGTCATGTTGAGAAAATATATATACGATCGAAGTGCCAAATAGCCTACGTTCGTCATTTTATTCGATTATATTTATAGTTTGTTTTGCATTACTGCTGGCAGTCAGTAGGATAAATGATATTCTGTTCTGACTGCAGAGTCAATCTAAGCGGAATAATTCACCAATGTTCGATGCGCAGCAAATTACGTCATTCCTTTGGATCAATTTCATCCCGACGGGCCTAATCGGTCTGGGACGGCGCCATCGGTTTTGTTATGGGCGACGTGAAGAGTTTACGGGAAATGGCTGTATACAGGTTCCCCCAGGTGTAGTGCACCCTCAACCACTTAATAGGGAGGGGGGTGTAGGCACTCCTCTTAATTTTACGCCTACAGTTTTCCGTCACTGATTCTATTTGCATCGTTCCTTCCTTCTGGTTATTCCAATCTCGCGCAAGTTCGAACCGGCGGTGCGGCCCGGATAGGGGGCGTGATATGTAGCGAAAACATATGTTCCTGGCTTGTGAGAATCATCAGATACATGTGATGTGCCAGTGTTGATCATTACCTTTTTAGTGTGCTGTCGTTAGAGTTGACGCAGTCTTGTTAGTGGTGAAATAACATATAATGTATATAGATACATATCACTGGCAAGAGCTTTGAAGTTACTGTAGCGCGTAAACGATGAAGCCGTTTATTCCACCTTGAATCCGCCGCTGTTCTCATCATGATGCATCTAATAGCTAGCGAAACGAACATGAATAAGGTAAGGAATGGTAAACTGTCAGTGACCGACTTTAGTTTCGTTTATTACAACAGTTTGTTTACTCTCATCGTTTTGGGTTTATCTACGCGGATAGTAAATATACTTGTACTGACACCCTACTGATATTATTCAATTTTACACTTGCTGAATATGGCAAGCCATAATACCTCTTTACGAGACACCCAACAATGCGTGGAACGGCTTGATTTACTGTTAAGTTTACCAGCGTCGTGAGTAAATTGTGTCAATTTCGACGGAGACCTTCACGTGCGGGTCGACAGTCGACAAATCGATCGTTTCTGAAACAAAATCCATCGCTATATTGCCATCACTCACCCACTTACTCATGGGACCACATGCCTGGAAGGCACTTAGCCACATCCACCCTCCGCTCCCGATCACCAGTTTTCTCCCGAGCCAGCAACCAGGCCTGACCAATCCCCCTAACTCCCCGAGGAATATCCGCGCTAACCAAAAGCAACGAGTACGCCCTGGCGGGCGACTCTATCCCACTGCATGGGTCCCGTGGAGACATGACGCGATGGACCTGATCGCCCTCCGGACGGCTTGCCACATGCCCAGAAGAAGCGCAGTTGACGATAACGAATCAGGCAGCCGACCCTCACTGCCACCGCCTCCCCAAGAACCCTGACATTGGACACACGACCCTGTCAGCAGTATCCAAGGATACGGAGTGAGGTTGTCAGGAAGGATTTCAACCTACGTCTCATCCCAACGGTGAGCGTACACGCTAGAAGCACAATTGAGCTGAAGACACGGAGCTTTGTTTCTTTGCTCAGATACCGCGACCGCCAAACACCACTGCCCAGTGACTTCATGACACCATATGCCAGCCCGAGGCGTCTATTAAACTCGGGCTCGCAAGAGGCAGTGCCACTAATGACACTACCAAGGCAAGTGGATGACTCAGTGGCATCCACGTTCGCACACAACGCCTGCACCCACTCAACATCGCAGTTCAGAGCATCACTGACGAACTGAATCCTGGTCTGAGTCTACGACACATGAAGTCCCAACAGATCAGCCTTATGACCAAGTGTTCAAAAGACATCCACCAGAGAATCCACGAACGCAGCAAGCGAAGCAGCATCATCTGCAACCCTGACTCCAAATGGAACCCCACAATCCGTGACACGAACAACCCCCTCCAAGATCCGAATCACAGAGATGTTAACAAGTGTGGGAGCTAGTGTGCAGTCCTGCCTCACCCCGAGACAACGGGGAAGAAGATACGAGACACCACCAGCACACTCCACTGCACACTCAGTACCATAGTACAGGGAAGACATCAGTTGCACGAGAAGCGGTGGTACGCCGCGCTAATTCGAGGATTCTCCAGGGAGCCACACAGACACAAAAGCCTTGCGGAAGTTAATGTTAGCTACAAGAAAGCCCCTACCGAACTCCCGCTTCCGTTAGACTGGACACGGAGCGCCAAGATACGATTCACTGTGGACTTCTTCAGAAACAACAACATACTGTTCACGACGATGATGCGCAAGAAGCTGACGCCTAATTTTATTCATGATGATCCTAGTAGACACTTCGCCAGGTACGCTTCATTTCTACGTTTCTTTCGAGGATATATATATAGATGACAGAATACGTTCCACAAGCCCCCAGTATACTGGTATGCCTTTTTTGTAAACTCCTCAATCCTATTACTCCCGTTTTGTGTTCCTGTGAATAGTATTGGTTCATGTTTGTAGGCTATGTCACTAATTACGTTGAATATGTTTCCATGAACAAGGTCTAAATAATTTGATTTGAACGAACTAAAACAAGAAAAGCTGACAGAGGACTATGTGTCTTGTCTCATATGAGTACTCGACTATTAGTTTCGAAGAGGCGGTGAACTGTTCAAATGAAACAGATAGAATGACAACATAACGGAGATGTTTTAGCTGCGGCTGCATGATCAGCCCGAGCAGTTAACATGTCTCTCCGCGTACGTCTGTTCGTCCGTACGTTTGTTCGTCCGTTCGTCACGTTAGCGAATAACTTTAAAACCGTTCATGCGATCGTTACGAAAGTTGGCACACATGTCCGCTCTTCTAAGATCTCGGATATGTTTGAAAGTGGGCGTCGCCGCACGCATCTGATGGCAGTCATTGCAGATTCACGCATTTCGGAACATGCCGATCACCAACTTTCGTCTCCGCAACATACGACTCCACCCGGCAGCCATTTTTAATGTTTCGACAAAACTAATGTTAACGCAGATTCAGGCGTTTCAAAACGTGAAGATCATTGAGAGGCCAACTTTCATTCTGACCCCACCAGGCGTCCATTTATAAGTATGGGACGCAACTGATTTTATCGCTGGTTTACGCGTTTCTGAACGTAGCAATCGTTTTGTGACCAACTTTCATTTTTGCCCCGGACGACCCCACACGGCTAATCCGAAACTCGTTCATGAAATTCGAGTCTACCACATATGGTATTTGGCTGCAGCAACCAAGACGTTTATATTACGATTGCGCTTGTTCTCATAGAATCGACTAGCAGTAGGAATAATGCTATATCTTGTATTTAGTTTTGACCTGCAGAAACTTGGTAGATCAACTGTTTATGGCCATATCGCATTTGGTTGTGTAACCATCCTTGCTGGCACCCACGTTTGTTATATCGATTGCATTGTGCCTGATCATTTTGTACTAGCATTATGAGGTCGCTTGCATTGATAATCAACGCAATGACCGCGTATCTGAGCCGTGGGTAATGGCTGACTGACCGCGACAAGCATTGATAACATCGTACTTTCCTGTAAGATGATAGGCTTGGCTTAGGTTGGTGTGGAGTGCGCTCTGACTTATCAATGCGCCAAGTTTACGTGAATGTTGGAATTGCCGGCAGTGGCTGATAAAGTATAACGCGTTTAAAAGTTGGGTGGATCTTTGTTTCGGTGGATTTCTCGAGGTGGATGTATGTCCATAGTAAATACTCGAAAATGGATTCGCCTCATATGTAAATTACTCTACACGCCTGGATATGTTCAAGGCGTCCCCATCCACTTGTGGAGGCCCCGATTTCACCATATTCGTATTTTATCAGCCTGAACGAACGGCTTGAAGGCGCCACCCTATCTGCTCCCCATTGCAAATCAATATCAGACAAATGATCCTGTTCATCAGAAAGTCACTCATCTCCATTTCTTTTCTTCGCATAATTTTAATTTGACTGAATGTTAGTAACCAATGTTATAACTACATCAAACCCACCACTGGATATCTAGTTCGACGCATGTAACCCATACCTGTCCACTACGTTCACACAGCATACATAACTGAAGAAGAATGCGTTACATTTTCATGATACATGTATTCGTATTGTAGCGCGGATCTATGGGTAGTCCCTAATAATTATCACAGAAAACCAAGTATTCAATGTGGTCTAATCGTGATGTTGAGATGATCAATAACAATCACTGTAATTCAATTGTTACGTGCCCTCGAAGGACCCATATCAATCAAATCAAGCGCTCAACGCCACTCGCCCGTTCACGTTTACAAAATTATAACTGACAATGCAGCAATGGGGAATAACCAAGCACTCATGAACTGGAAAGTGTTGCATTCGTGCCATTGGTTCCAAGCCGCGATCGAGTATAGGTAGTACAGAGTTATAACATCTGTTGCTATGGATCATTAGCAGTTGAAATATATGAAGTGCTTCACTTTGTCACTTATTTCAACATATATTATTCATCCTGATATTCCCATTTCGTCGCTAAACCTTGAAAAGCCCTAGATCTGTCACTGGTAAAATAGTATACCGTAGCCTACACAGTCAATGTCTTTTGAATCTGTTGGAAGAGTCCCGACCCGTAAACTAGCAGTTATGTCCCGTTGAAAGTCTCAGATATATAAGACCACAGCTTGGTAAGTGTTACAAAATAATACCCCTATCATGAATTCCTGAACATGCATTCACAGGAACATCTCCTAACCTATCCAGTACTTATCCAACAGACAGCATGTGTGCGATAGGCTTACTAATGAGCACTGCTAAACAGTTCATGAATTAGCAGTTCATTTATATCATGTGGACAATAGCCAATGGTTTTTCTCCAAAAAAATATAATATTATTTCACCTAATACCTTGGATAGGAATGACCTCCAAAATTATCTTCCAATCGCACACCGGACGTTTCTGATCATATCGACGTACATTTGCAGTGTGAAGGACTGGTTTCACCGAAGCTGTTGATTTGAATCAGGATGCTGTTTTTGTATTGTTCGACTTTCTGCGGCATTTGATACAATTGACAACTGAAACATTTTCGGATCCCTTATGGTATCGTTGCCACAGCTCGGAACTTGTCTGATCCGTACTTGAGGGGTCGAATGTTTTCTGGTAATATGAGCAAGAGCACAACGGTGTGTACTGTGTGATTCCTTGCCGTTACTCACTTCATTTTACTTTATGGTGGCATTCTCTTCAAAGCTTGGCCGACTATGAATCACCACCCTCTCCTTTCCTGTGCTGCATGGGTCGTATCTGCATTGCTAATTAGTCCTGTCCACTCAGCAATGAATTGCAACCAGGTCCGTTTGGGATGTCCTCTCCCCATCCTTCCATCCAGCTTGCCTCGCAGTGGGTGGTGTTGGATTGTCTCTGCTCTGACAATGTGTGAAAAAACTGGCGCTCCTTCTCCAACCTTCTCCAACCAGATTTAGGACCCACTCATTTGTTCGGTGCTCCATATATGAAATACTCATCATCTCACTGCAAGTTTTATTTGTGATTTAACTATACAACCGCC
>JAUOBX010151024.1:0-18602 GCA_032360705.1 Eupentacta quinquesemita
GTGAAATAGCAAACTGACGACAATATCTCATCTGGCCCTCTGGAACCGATGAGATAATAATCCAACCACAAGTTATCAACTTTTGTTAAAGATTGGACAGCTTGGAGCACTGTGAGATTGATGAATTCAAGTAAGACATATCTCGTCAACATTTTCTAAATGTAATTTCATTATCGTGATATCAGATAGAAAATTAGTTCACGGTCCGATTCACACTTTATCGTTGTTAACCATCTTTTCCCGATGTATCACCCCTCACATTCATCCAACTGGGATGAACACCTCAAACTTGATCACCTATCAGACTGCAGTTCTGAGGCAAATAAACAAAATTGCCTGCCTGAACATATAGCCTATATAGGTCAAGAGCATTGGTTCAAAATGACCCAAAAGGTGAACATGGCTGGTAACAAGCTGAATTTTTCAGGATATATGCAGAAATATGTGTAGAATAACATACTAAAAGACAGTCCACAAGTATCCCAATTGTGGAAACTTGAAAATCCTAGATGACGTACAAATGACCGCCATATTCAATGTTTGGCAACAGCTTTTCCGTATCAAGAAGGGGAATGAACATGGTGTCTATTCGAATGCTTGGGGGCGGGAATGCAATGAAGGTATTATCCAAGTAATCAACTGGTTTTATATGGCCTCAAAATGATCGCGCTCAAGTAGTTATTCACAATGGTCGTCATTTCTACTGTTCGGCACAGCTTTGTCTTCAAATTGACATGGGAAGTAAAAAAGTGTATATGGCATGAATAAAAATGGCGCCCAGAAGTAAGTCAAAATAGCCGCCATTTTTAATGTATGTCACATTTCCGTCGCCAAGCACGTGGAACAGCCATCTGATTAGACTTTCCAATGCATGATGAAATAAATGAACATATTATGTGAGTGATCACTATGAAACTATTATCTGAGTAATCAGATGTTTCTACAAGGCATAAACAAAGATGGCGCCCAAGTGGTTATTCAAAATGGCCGCCATTTGCAATATGTGGCACCTCTCGTCTCCAGTTTAGAATGAGAAGTTAAAAAGATGTTCATTCAAATGTTTCGAGGTACGAGGTATTCGATATAGCTATTATCTCAGTAACCAAATGATTTTACATAGTATGAACCAAGATGCCGCCAAAGATTGCAACTTTTCAAAGTTGTCTAGAAAAGTTAGCCTCTCCACTCCGAGAGAACTTTTGACTCCCTGTTTGTTCTGGGAAATGCACACGGATAAGGAATCTCTCCTTCATCAATCCCGATCCTTTATATCTAGGTACAATTATTACAGCATTATGCTTTGAACGATCACAATATGAAAAGCATATGAGGCATGAAATGCTGCTCAGTCACAAATGTTATACATCGAAACAGCCGAGATGGAGACTTCATCAAAGGAATTGTCTGTTCTGATGAATTCCATCTTAATATATCTGACCCAAGACTTACCGTGGCATCAGGTACATGATGACCCACTTGCAGTGGATGGGAGGAGCTATGGAGGACAGTATGCGCCAAAATGTCGGTTATTCACATATTGACTGTTCATACATGTTTACGTTCTTTGTAACTGTAACTGCTCACATCAGCTGCCTTCACTGGTATTGTGATGGGCACGCTCGGTACATAGGATCATGGAAGGCGACCCTGGTGATGGGAGGGATGGGAGGGATGTGAGCGGTGAGGACATGTCCCCACCCCAATATTTGGAAAACCTTCTTGACTTTAGATTTTCCACACAGTAACTTTTTTTAAAGGGCCAATGCCACCGCCCTCCCAATAATTTGACACAATCGCCGCTCTTGCATAGGATATAGTGTAAAACAAAAGCCGCATACAGTAGTAGGACTTCACCAAGTCCTTCCTATCCACGATGAAGTATGCAGAAATTATCTTACCGATGACGTGTTCCTGACAGAAGGAGACAAGGAACATTAGTGATTGCATCAACTCACTCACTCGTGGGAGCACAATCCTGGAAGGCACCCAGCCGCATCCACCCTTCACTTCCAGTCAACCGGCCAGGGACCAGGCCTGAGTCTGTTCCATCCCCCTAACTCCCTGAGGTACCCGCGCAACTGTGCTAACGAAGCGTCGGTATCCCACCGGGTCCCGTGAATATAGGACGCGATGGACCGGGTCACCCGCCGGAAGGCGTACCATATGCCCAAATAAGCGAATCAGGCAGCTGACCCTCACTACCGCTGCCTCCCCCAGAACCCTGGCTTTGGACACATAATCCTGGCAGCGGTATCCAAGGATGCAACGAAGTGACGTAGTCAGGAAGGAATCCAATCTACGCCTCATCCGAACGGTGAGCCTCCTCGCCTCACTAGAGTATAGCAAGACTGAGAACGCAATTGAGCTGCAGACACGGAGCTTGGTTCCTTTGCTCAGATATCGCGACCGCCATACACCATTGTCCAGTGATTTCATGACACCCGAGGAATCTACTAACCTCGGGCTCGCATTTACTCGCATTGCATCAAGCATGTACATATCAGAAGGACTGGACCATGCAGCTGCGCTTCTTCGAGCGTATAGAGCGGATGGTCTTCCCCATCATGTACTGCCAGCACGGGACTCTAGTTAACCGCCTCGTAGCTCTTTGTTAATTCAGCTGCGCAAGTCCTTAGGAAGTTGAGGGGATGGGTCAGGTTCAGGCGTGACCGCATGTCAGAGGAGGCCAGGTAACTGGGAGCAACAGGTGGATGCGGCTAGGTGCTTCCAAGCTAGTGCTCCGATGAGTGAGTGAGCATGTGAAAAACTATTATTGGCTGGCATATGTGTCAGGCCGGTTGGGGCTGATGCAGACACGCTGATAGCTTCAACAGATACAGCGGAGGTAGACAAGTGTGACACTGACCTACTCGTCATGTTACAACTTCATAGTTGTGCTCATGTCATGCTGCAGCAAAACTGTAACAATTTTTCTGCATTGACAATATAGGAACAACCGAAAACCGTCCCATTGCATTCAATAGGGAGCTTTAGATTTGACGACGGGGACTCCTACGACGGGGAGTCATCCGCGTTGCAGACGCCGTAGCCGTACTGCTTCACAGGCGCTTTAGAATTCAACGACGGCCACTTTGCCAGTCACGTGATTGTGGAGACCAAGTTGTACCAAACATTGAAAATGGCGGCCATTTGAGACGCCATCTTGAATTTTCAAGTTTCTGCAACTGAGATTCTTGGTAATTTTTTAGTCTACTATTCTACACATATCCCCGCACCTATCCTGAAAAATTGAGCTTGTTACCATCCATGTCCACCTTATATCTAATGCTCTTTGCCTATTCATAGGTGACCTCGAGTGTTCACTATTCAGCCACAGACTGACAAACAAACACGCAACCTGACCACTTAGAATACATTTTCTATGAGCACTCATCACTCATAGAAAATCTTCGGAGTCTTCCCCCACCCCACCCCCACTCCCTTTATCGAGTTATCTGGAAGATATAGAGAGCTCTGAATAACGCTGATCAGCTAGTGTTCAGCGTTTAGCAAGTGTGTTGTTGACCTATCACTTCTTCATGGAGCACCGATATTTTAGTAAGACAGGTAGTCTACTAGACATAGCCCGTAACATTTTTTTCTCGCGAAATGACAAGGAAGATGCTAAGGTAATTATCAAAGTGAAAGAGTTTTCTAATGTCTAGCCTATAGTGTGTACATTCCCGGCAAGTTTGATATTCAATGACGAAAATATTCTCGAAACAATTCCTGCTGTACAAACTCTGTATTGATCTTCCTGGCGATAGAAACTCATTTACATCGTCCACAACATGATGCAGCGCTCCCTATGTATCTACGATATATTTATTGATCTCTCTGTATGAATTTATTAGGCCTAAACCTGGATTAATTAACATTATTCACACAGCGTTTATGACCGCGGTGTATTTTTCGAGAACGTCAGTATTCTGATACCATGCCATTGGAGCGACGATCCCAGGTACGTGTCTCGTACCTGGGAGACATTCGAAGCCAGTGACGTCAGAGTGGACAACCCTCCGATCAACGCTCTCTCGAACCGTAATCAACCGTCGACGAACAAAGCTACGTCCTGTGGTGCTCCGGGATTGTTCATTCATCTGACCCCAGACTATATCACAGATGATGATGCAGCGAGACCATTCGGCGATAGGAGTAGGGTCAGTATAGATAACGATTCACCACTTTTGTACTTTCTGAAATAGTTTTGTTGTTTCAATCTAGTCGGGATATATCGATGACAAGGGGTAATGGTGAGTAACCATGAGAAAATATGAGTGATAGGGAGTAACCATGAGAAAATATGAGTAATAGTGAGTAACTATGAGTAATGGTGAATAAATATGAGTAATAGTGAGTAACTATGAGTGATAGAGAGTAATTATGAGTATTAGAGAGTAACCATGAGTGATATAGAGTGACTATGAGTAACTATGAGTAATGGTGCGTGACTATGAGTAATGGTGCGTGACCATGAGTAAAAATGAGTAAATAAGAGAAACTGAGAGTAACTAAGAGTAACTATTAGTAGCTTTTATTACCTTTGAGTGATGATGAGTTATTAAGTGGAACTACGAGTGAAAGTGAGTAATTAGGATTAACTATGGGTAACAGTGAGTGAGTGAGTGATGGTGAGTGATGGTGAGTGTGTCCTTGATCAACCGAGGTTGTTCTTCGTCGTGGTACTTCTCGGCAAACTCCCTTGTGGAAATATCAGCGCGGAGCGGACGATGCCAGTTCCGTTCAAACGGAAGGGTAAGCAGAACGGAATAGCATATCAAAGCATAGTTCCTCAAACTTCTCTCGTGATGCCACTCAACCACTGTGGTATCGTGTAATAGTAACAGTTTTGTTATTTCCACTGTAGCACGTTCTAGCTAAACATGATATGACGTTTGGCTTCCTTCAAAGTGCTGAGCAGGAGGCATTGGTTAAACTGAAGTCGGAAACACGTGGCCTTCAACTAGACGTTTGATAGCTGTGCCAGTTTGTATAACTGTTTAGTAGCGATAATATTTGTACGGTGAATATCTACAATTGGTTTTGCCCATCAAGATACGCCCGCTTGAGAGAGGTACGCCAATTTATACAAAATTGTACACAGTTGAGCTACTGTATCTTCACGAACAGAATGAAGAGAAATAACGGATGCGGTCCAGTTCATCTAATGACGACCACCAACTGATCAGTTATCCGCGGCGACGGTGGCGTTATTTTCAGTTGCGCCTCTCTTAACCTGTATGTTCTCGATAGCTTGGAAAACGCATCAACTGTACATTTTTTCAACAGGGTGTATGGAGGGAAAACTCCGAATATACTGTATTTTTTGTGAGCGGTCTCAACAATTTGGACGGTGAATTGGTTATTCTACAGTAGGTAGTTTTATGAGTTGGCTGAACACGTACATTATGGTTTAGCGGCAAAAAAAAGAATTTGTAATAGATATGGTACTGTCGAATAATATTCGATCGCCCAATGAGAATCACTGTGTCTTCACTCAAACCATCAGTAAATCCAATTATAATGCAAGGTATTCATTCTCGCGATGTGAGATCTTGGCAGGTAGATAATTGTTATGCCGGAGTTGTTGTGTGTATTTTCACAATACAGGAGGTTTCGTGGTGAATTATAGAAGTTGGAGACACTCCGCTGTTTGCAAAACGAGAAACAAACGCAACAGTGGCAGTAACCTCATTTTTCGAAAATAACGTATATATATATGAAAACACTACAATATTGCTTGGTTAGTAAGAGTCTGGTCCCTAATTCAAAAGAAGACAATTATATTCGATTATTAGTAGAGAGTAACACATCTTGGGGAAGCATCCAAAGAAAGTCCTAGAGAGAACGAACATAGATCCCGGTTCGATGACAAGACGGACGCAGCTGAGAGGAGTTCAGCAAAAAACTAACTATGAATATAACAGTGAACAATACAGAGGTAGGACTCTGTCCTATACATGGAGATAGTAGTAGATCAGTTGAATGGTAACCGACGATGAGACGAATAGCTCTCCTCTGAATTTGTTTGGCTGTTTGTTCAGTTGTTTCAGTCTGAAAACATCCACGGCGTATTGCATACTATAAGCATTTATTTCGTAAAATTTCTTACTATCATTCACATTTCACATCCTGAATAGAACATTTCTTAGATAACATTTCAAAGCTTCATTCAATTGATAATGGAATTGTCCAACCGAATCGGGTGAAAACTGTACTCGTTTAAAAAAAACTTTCGTCGTGATAACTGCTTCATGAAACACATTTCATATATTTCTGAAAACTTTCTTCCTGAATTGGACTCACGGAAATTGTAATGAATAATGAGCACTGAGTGATAAATCACTTGCATTTCAACGCAGAATAAAATACAATGATCAACCGACAACACTCAATATAACAAAGTATACAACTGAAACATTTTTTTTTACTTCTTTCTTCAATTTTTTGTGGTAGTACAATTTCGCGTTGTAGGGGTTCGAGCTTGTATACAGCCCCCCCCCCCCTCATTGTGCGAGAACTATTATAATGTGATTAAAATGTTCGAATAACTTATTATCTTTGTAAACTGTCGTATTTTGAAGCTGTGATTAACTCTTTTCCACGTTGTAGGCTCTAACCCACGAGTGGGGTCACTTCCGATGGGGCGTGTTCGACGAGTATCCACTACCGGGGGATCCGCACTTCTACTCCACTCCCGTGGGCACGTACGAGGCGACGAAATGTGTGTCGGCAATTACAGGTCAGCAAGTATTCAATCAAACGTTGATCTGTCTGTGTCACTACTGAACCTGTCGGGATGTTTGTAGCCAATACAGTAGCCAATCAGAAAATAGCGTGGTAACACATAACTACCTCCTGCGAGTGTCACTCTCTCTAGAAAGTACTTTTCGATTGACTATTGCTATCGTGAAACATTTATTATAGCTTTGTAACCAAGTACGTGACGTTTAGGATTGGGGATAGCGTAACCGATCATATAAATTATTCTAGGACAGTTTTATGCTGCAAATATAGACAATCGTAATGTCTGACGATAAATTATTATCATTATTATTATGATTACCATTATCATTATGATTATTTTTAGTATTATTATTATTTTTTTATTATTATTAGTATTAGTATTATTAGTATTATTAGTATTATCATAAATATTGATTCCGTGACGTAGTCAGAGGAATCTATGCAGTCATGACAGTGTGTGTGTATGTGTGTATGTGACGCTTGGTTTGTAAACATGATAACTTGACCCAGCCTGCATGTATGAAGCTCATACTTGGTATGGTGGTTCCCCATGATGAGAACATGATCCCTTTTGTTTTGGGGTCAGGTAAGAGGTCATCTGAGGACACTAGAGGTCCAAGTCTGTAATCCTTGCATCCAGGATGCTCAGCCTGATCAAGCTGAAATTTGATTTGTAGCCTCCTGATGGGAGTATAGCCTATGGTTTTCGAGGTAGATCCGGAGGCATTTTAGTGAAAACATAACAAATTGTGAAAAATTGATATTTCGGGTAAGTTTGGCTTGTAAACACGATAAGTCCAATCCACCTGACATGAGTATATGAAGCTCATACTTTGTAGGTATGTTCCCCATGATGAGTACATGAACTCCTTTTATTTTGGGGTCAAGTCAAATTTCATCTGATGTGAGTGATGTCACTCGAGGTCAAAGTCTGATATCAGTGTATAAATCCAGAATGCTCAGCCTGATCAAGCTAAAATTTGGTGTGTAGCTTTCTTATAGGGAGTCCCGGAGTACCTGAACCTTTTCAATTTTGGTGTATATTACATGGACCCTATTGTTTCGGGGTCAGGTCAGAGGTCATCTGAGGTCAAAGTCTGACATCCTCTCGAATACGATAAGTCCAGATTGCTTGGCCTGATCAAGCTGACATTTTATATGTAGCTTTCCCATGGGAGTGAAGGAAGCCTTTTGTCTTTTTAGGTGGATTGGGGGTCATTTTAGAAAAAAACACTGAACATTTTACAATTTTGTAAACACGATACGTTCACCCTACCTGAATGGACGAAGCTCATACTTGATAGATATGTCCCCCATGCTGAGTACATGAATCCTACTATTTTGGGATTAGACCAGAGGTCATAGTTCAAATTCATTTCAAACACGATAAGTCCAGGATGCTTGTTCTGACCAGGCTATGATTCAGTTTGTAGTTTTCTTATGTTGAGTACAAGAGCCATGTTGCTTCCGGTATTAATTGGGGGGCATGTTGAGCACAACTAAATAATTGTGAAAAATGATGGCTTGTATATACCATAAGTTCACCCCATCTTGATGGATGAAGCTCATTTGACTATATGAATCGTGTTGTTCTGGGGTCATGTCAAAGGTCATCTGCAGTCACTAGAGAAATTGTTGATCTCATAATTCCGTAATTTGGTGTGTAGCTTCTCAGTGATAGAACGAGCCCCCTATCATTTATAGTGTGAAGCAGGGGTCTTGAGTTGCTGAACCCTGCTGCATGTTTGGAGGTCAAAGGTCACAGGAGTCAAGGAATCACTGAGCCTCTTAGCTTTCTGGTTATTTTTACCATTATTATTACTATTATTATTGTTATTATTATAATTATTATTACTATTATTATCATTATTATAATCGTTATTATTACTATCATCATAATGACTATTATCATTAATCAGGGACCAATCGGAGAGCAGACGGCGGCCAATGCTCCCTCGACCCGATATCTGGTCAGCCCGACGATGAATGCCTCTTTCTTGATGATCAACAACAGAGCAAGACATATGAAGCATCGCTCATGTACAAACAGTTTCTCCCTGAGGTATCATTGACCCTTACCTTTTTACCCACTAAGCGCTGGGTCAGACGTAGACCCTATTGGGTCTGCTCAGCGTAAAGTGTAGCACACATATGAATGCCTTGAGTTAACTAGCACGAATATGAATGCCTTGCTTTACCTCTCTCAGTGATCGCCTCGCCTCGTCTTGGTGGCGGCAATCAGAGAACGGGCAAATCAGAGGGGGATTATTAAAAGGGGAACTACAGTGGTAAATTAGGAGGTGAAACACGCCGAAACGACCCACAAGGTCTAGGTCAGACGTAAATCCGATGGGTCACAATGTTGGAACGTGAAATAGTAGCCAGAAAACAATGGGAAGAGGAGGAGTTATAATCACTAATGAAATTTATAACATGTTCCTTGACAATATTTTATGAACAATTTTAAGAGTTCCTGTTCAAATACGAGTTATATTTTTCGGAAGTTTTTCAAAAATATCTGTTCCACATTGACTTTGTGTAATGGAAAAATTAGCGATTCTCTCGTGTTCGCAATAGTAATGGTTTTGCTATTTTTACAGACGTATCGATTGAAAATCAGTCCGATTTTTTATCCCGCCAAAGTGCTTGACAGGAGGTGTCAGAATAAGTAAGTTCAAATGCTTACGAGGGATAGCTTTCGACGTTAGCAAAAATGAAACTGCATACACGTGTGTTAATCATAACAACCTAGAAACAATACAGATCATGTGCACATTTTCGAGAGAAATTGTTGTTGAAAAAAATATCAACCGAACAGCCTACCCACGGTGTGAAGCTGCTTACGTGCAACTTGATGGTGACACTGATTGCTGAACCATGGGTGTTCAAATTATCATTGACTGACCTAAAAACATTGATTACAGATCATGTGCTCATGATTGAGAGCAATTGTTGTTGGGGAAACCCCCACCTAAAAACCCACCTACAGGGTAAAGCTGCTTACGCACATCTTGATAGTAACACTGGTTGTTGAATTAGGCTGAGTTATGAGTGTTCAAATAACCTTTGACATACCTAAAAACGATACAGACCATGTAGGCTACTCACGGTTGAGAGCAGTTGTTGTTGAAAAAATCCCCACTGAACAGCCCACCCACAGAGTGAAGCGCTATACGTGCAACTTGAAGCTTGTTAGTAACACGGGTTGTTAAATTATGGGTGTTCAAATGATCATAATAAACGGACCAGGAAACAATACACATCGTGTACTCACGATTGAAAGCAATTGCTGTTGAAAAATCCCTACCAAACAGCCTACCAACAAAGTGAAGCTCCTCACGCGCAGCTTGATGGTTACACTGGCTGCTGAATTATGAGTGTTCAAAATATCATTGACTGACCAAAAAGCAATACAGGTCCCTCATTCCTACCAAATAGCAATTAGGGCCTACAGATCATGTGCTCATAATTGAGAGCAGTTGGTGTTGGAAAATACCCTACCAAACAACTAATACTCACAGAGTATAGCTCCCTTTGTGCAACTTGATAGCTACACCACTGGTTGCTGAATTAGGGGGGTTTTAATGACCATGATCGACTTACCTAAAAACAATTCAGATCCCTCACTTCTACCAACTAGCAATTAGGGCCTACAGATCATGTGCTCATCATCGAGAGTAGTTTGTGTTGGAAAATACCCTACCAAACAACTAATACTCACAGAGTATAGCTCCTTACGTGCAACTTGATAGCTACACTACTGGTTGCTGAATTATTGGTGTTCAAATGACCATCGACTTACCTAAAAACAATTCAGATCCCTCACTTCTACCAAATAGCAATTAGGGCCTAAAGATCATGTGCTCATCTTCGAGTGTAGTTTGTGTTGGAAAATACCCTACCAAACAGCCAGTACTCACAGAGTACCGTATAGCTCCTTACGTGCAACGTGATAGTTACACCTGTCCACTGGTTGCTGAATTATGGGTGTTTAAATGACCATCGACTCACCCAAAAACAATACAGACCCCTCATTTCTACTAATTAGCAATTCATTTCATACCTACAAATAATGTTCTCATAATCGAGAACAGTTGTTATTGAGAAATTCCCTACCAAATAGCGATTGGACACTTCCCTAAAAACTTTATTTTCTTAACGTTCGGGAATTTAGACGTGTTTCACAGAAGTAAGGGGAGAGAAGTGTTTAGCGAAATGATAAATTGCTAAGTTTACACACTAGTGGAATGTTTGAATCGTTTCAACCACTCCTACAGGAGACGGGAATACTTGTGAATGATGTTAGGCCTTTTACTTCTTCCATATTTTCTCGGCAGATGAGAACATTTTGTGACAGCGAGGAGGTAACGGGATTCCGCCCATCAACTACCCACAATGCATTAGCACCGAACCAGCAGAACATCCAATGTGCATCAAGGAGCATTTGGGAGGTAATTATGATTTTGTTTGGAGCACCAAAAAAGTAGGAGACCCGGTTCGACCGGGTTTACCAACAATCGAATTTTGAAAGCCGGTTTGAATATATTATTATCGGGTATTGTGACGTGCTCATGTGAGCGGCGACTGGGAGCACTCAAACATGAATCTTGACGAATCAGAATATATACACAATGTTTTTTTTCCAGCTCACCCGAGCCATATGGCTAGGTGATCATACGTCCACCCTGAGCACTTCGTCACAACTAATGGATTGAACAGCTAGCTCAATGAGGTATTGTCTGTCATGTCGACTGCTTCCTAGAGGTTTGAAGAGGACCTTGAAGCTTATTGAAGGGGACAATCATGCCCCTCCCTCCTTGAAGCCAGACAGGGGGAGACAGTCGTACATATGTGATAGCTTGTAGCTACCTTCATCTCTGACCATGGTCTGCCTCCTGCGTGTCCATATCGACTCTTCGATCTTTCTATTAGTGATTCGAGATTCAGAACTAGCCAGAGCTCCTCTCCATTTCGGTACAGTAGGTGGTCACTATCAACTATGCGGTCTGTGATAGCTGGCTTGTGTTACATTCCTGTTGGCATGGAAAAAGCTGCCCTGGTGCCATCACATCGACTATTACAATCATCAACTTCAAAATTCCTAGATGGGTCACCATATATATAATGTACCCATCTATTTTCGACAGGTGATGCGGGACCACAGCGACTTCCCCTCGACAGTCCCGACGGATTCACTACCGCCGATCGGTGCTCTCCCGCAGGTAAACGTAGTCCCGAACTTTCGACTCGTCAAACAGCGGAGGTCACGTGATCCCATCGTACTCGTCCTGGACACGTCAGGGAGCATGGCACAAGAACAGCGACTCCACGTCCTTAGACAAGTAAGTCAGAGGATTCCTGGTCGGTTCCTCATTGATTTTAACCCCGTCAGAGGGCCGACGGGGAACAAACCAAAGGGCCCAACCAAAAGGGCCTCCACAAAATTACATGGGGGGATTTTGGTGTTAAGCGCTGATATAACAATGTTTCGGAACTAGCATAGATGAAAATAAAACGTATTTCATCACCCTTTAATCCAGGGTCTTGAGTTGATGAACCCTGCTGCGGGTTTTGAGGTCAAAGAATTACGGGATCACTAAGCTTTCTGACTTTCTGATTAGTCAAACATATTCAGTATGCTTGTGGTATGTATGTTAATGTGTGCTTGTGAATGTGCCGTGTGGGGGCAACCACAAATTTGGTCAAACAGTCGGGCCAGAGGGAGGGAGGGGATATAGCGCGCTCTCGAAGAGACGTGAATCGGACAAATTTATTTCCCTCTGTTTCCACCAGGCGTCCTACAACCTGATAACCCATGTCCTACGCGAGAATCAACTCTTCGCCGTGGTGACTTTTAACCAAACGGCACGGGTTGCTATCGACCTGGCTGAGGCGGGGCAGGATCGACGCCGACTGGTTGAGGCATTGCCGAAGGTAGCCACCGGAGGGACTGCTATTGGCGGAGGTAGGAATAACGTTCATTAGTCGTCATGTGAGCATTAAACAACCCAAATCCTCCATTACACCCACCCCCACTGCCCCATTTCCCCCATCATGCTTGCCACTGAATCGCCGCTGGATGGACGAGTGACAAAGTCGTAATATTGCGGACATACTTGCAAGACATCCTATATTTTATTCAAGATATGAGTACAGGAGTTTTACAGGAGTGAATGAACACGGGCGAGCTCTTGGATTCCTGGGTACGCTGTAACGTTCCGCCGTGAGCAGTGATCCGTCGATAGAATAAATTACCCCCATCCTCGAGGCTCAGGGAAAGTGGTCAGAACATGGAGCTCACTGACTCACTGCAGGATGGGGACGATATTTGTCAGTTCTGGGGACACAATGGTGACACACCTATCGCGACATTATCTGAGAACTAGGCGAAAAGGAATTGCGAGTAATCGCCAGTATCCATCCTTGATCGACAAGGCCATGGTTCATTGATGAGCCTAGAGCGGCTTCCTGGTCCGATTATTGTCCTCCTCATTAATTTGACGGGAAGACAAGTTACCGCGCCATTGCTTCCGCAACTACGTCGACTACTACTACTACTACTACTACTACTACTACTACTACTACTACTACTACTACTACTACTACTACTACTACTACTACTATACTTCTAATCCAACTACAACAACTACTACTACTACTTCCATTACTACTCCCGCTAATACCCCTACTTCTACTGCTAATGCTACGACACCAACGACCTCTACGACTACTACTACGTATCCTACTACGATTTCCACGACTACCACTATTTCTACAACTACTACTGCTTCTCACACATGCACCGGTATGTCGAACTCTCAATTTCACACGTCGTACCAGTGCATCATATGTGCATTTCGTGAGCTTTCGGGTTTGCCAATCAGCGGGCACCTACTTGGATGACATGAGCTCGTGGGTCTATGTGCAGTATGCGACCGTGCCCGTGAACAAGGCTCACAATACTTGCGTTCATGATTAACAAAGGGTTGACAATATTTTCTTCTTCTCAAACAGGTATCTTGCAAGGGGTCGATGTTTTGATGATGAATCTACCTGATTACAGCGGTGCCCAGATGATCCTTTTGACTGACGGCGAGGAAACGAGCGTGCGGCCATTCATTGGGGATGTACCGACTAGTCAGGTAACCCTTTCATTCTTTCTTTCTTTCTTTCTTTCTTTCGAGATGTACCTCTGTATAATTTTCGATGTGATTCGCCTGTGGTATTCCTCATTTATTAACGTTCTAGTTTGTGTGCTATCGACTCTCTATCGGCCTACGGCCCCGTCTATGGGAATTAGTCCGATCTGGGATATTTCCTCCACTAGCAAAGCAACCCGGATCAACATATGGAGGCTTCGGTTTCAGAACCAGGCAATGTCCCTCCGAAGCTTCAACAAACCTGATGCTTTTATGGCATCGCGTGGAGGGAGATCATCTCAAATGACATCGAGGGGATAGGACGTTAATACTATACTTGGGTATGAACCCCTCCGACACAATGTCACTAATAGGATTTTTCTCGTGCGAGATTTATCAATATGCCTACTCTTCTTTTTCATTAGCTGGCTGGTATCACGGTGCATACGATTGCTATCGGTCCAAGTGCGACCTCGGAACTAGAGGGCGTGGCTAACAGGACAGGAGGGCTGAGATTCGAACACAGCGATAGATCAGCAGCACTATTCAACATTTTCACACAAGTGGCAATCCGGGATGGTACGTATCTGAAGTGACCAAATGTCATGGGAGGATGAAACCCCTAGGAATTTGTTTTGTTTTTTGTTTTGTTTATTTGTGTTCCATGCTCAATCAAAGCAAATGAAGAATACAAACAGAAGAGTATATACTTAAACAATGAACATGTAAACAGAACAGTAGAAAGAACAATGGAAACACAGGAGCAACACCCATTAGGCCAAATGAATAGCCCATTTTCGATGGGGTCCTACGAAAAACATTGCACAGTCTAATGAACAAACAGAAATACGAATACAGAAATACAAATCCCCCCCCCAGGTGGGGTCGAGTTATCGTGCCAACAAGCTGAAACTGACCCTAATATCAATTTCCCACAATTTTCAACTTTTTGCCCCAAAATGACCCTCGGTCTGCACCAAGAACAACGGGGTTCCTATACTCCCCACAACGGAGCTACATACCACATTTCAGCCTGGTCGGACCAAGCATTCTGGACTTATGCTGTTAACCAGATTTTCAGACTTCAAGCTCTGTTGACCTTTGATCTGACCTCGAGATAATAGGGATCATGTACTCATTATAGGGAACCCATGTACCAATTATCAACTTTATCTTTACAGGTGGGGTCGAGTTATCGTGTTAACGGGCTAAAATTTGCCAAATATTGATTTTTCACAATTTTAATTTTTTTTGGCCCCAAAATTACCCCTCTACACCAAACACGATAGGTTTCCTGTACTCCCTATAACAAAGCTACATACCACATTTCAGCCTGTTCGGACCGAGCATTCTCGACTTATGCTGTTAACAATATTTTTAGACTTTGACCTCTGTTGACCTCACATGACCTCTGAAACAATAGGGATCATGTACTCCTCATGGGGAACACACATACATACCCACACACATATTCTAGGCATGTTTAAGTGAGACACTGATAATTTGCCGTGACCATCTCCAATGCAAATGACTTCGATGATTACAGGAACGATGTTCTAGATGGATACATTTCCAGTCAGAACCTCCATAATTTCACGTACTGCAAATGACGTATGCTCTTGGCATGACCGAATTGTAAATTTTTTCGTACGGTTGATATGTATACTGTAATGTATACGTACAAGTCGTAGGCCTCATGTAGTACCTGATTGGGTAGACGGGCTCCCCAGGTTCGTTCCTCTGATACACGTTCTATTCACGCTTGGTGGATGTGGACTACAGTAGGTGCCGAAAACATGATAGTCGTTCCGAGGTCATTAGAGGTCAAATTTGCGCGAATTTCGCGATCTTCCTAACTTCGTCGGATTGGAACGATACTTGGTAGAGGTGGACTATAGTTGCTCCTGAACAACATGACGGTAATTTCAAGGTCATCGGAGGTCAAATTGACATAGATTAGGTGATTTTTTTATTCATCAGAGGTAGAGATCCACAATTAAAGCAGTGATATAGGCTACACTTGGGCGGTTTGCCTGCCTTCAAATGTCTAGTTTCCACAGGCATTCTGAGGAATTATATCCTTCGCAGATTGTTTAGGATCGATGACTAAAACAACTACACCATGTCCTTCAAACCTGGATTTCCTATGAGAGTTTTTGTTACTACAGGCATGCTCTAATAGGACATTGAAAATTTGCCGTGGGCAGGAAATGCAAGTCACCTTGAAAAAATGCAACTCTCAAAGATGTTTTCTTCTGGTTACAACTCTATTCTTGTTCACCCTATATGACCTTTCTTTCAAATTGTCCACTGTACATATCACATCTTCAATTGCAGCTTGAATAATCACATTCCTACTTACTCACTTTTACGATAGGCTATATTTGTGCTAAAAATTGAAGCTCTGAAAGACGTATTAAGTAGTCCCATGATGTGAGGGATCATCTTTCTTATAGGCTAACAGTATAGAATAATGGAGGTACTGTTATCTGATTGATACAGTAACTGTTACAGCATTATATATTGGTATGGCATATGTTGTTTCGTTCGGGGAGATTGCAATATACGGTGGGAGGGGGGGGGGGGGTGCATTATTCCTATTGAAAATTTATGATTACTGGTACGATGCTAGGTCTATAACTGTTTAGTTAAATAGATACATTTCAATGGACGACTCGAAAACGTAATAATTTCACGTGCTCCAAATGGACACACGATCTCGGTATGACCGAGGGGTTAACTTGTTCGTACGGTGCACATGTAGCCTATAGCCTACTTACCAACATTCTGTAGATTATCGTAGGTCTGTCTCGCGTACCAGGTTCCAGAGCCCAGACAGAGCACGATCGTTAACAGCAATCCAACTACACAGATCGCGGTGTTCCGCTTAGCTCTCGCCGAGTCATAGATCGAATTCTCGACGATCTCTTCCGCTAACATGATCCTGGTCAGGACAATCGCGCCGATCTTCCTCGACATATTATCGAACCAGAAGAAAGCATTCGCCGAATGCTCGGTCGGCTCGAATCCGATGCAAGAATTTCGGTTACCCAATACCTGTCTTTCTGTTGCTTCTATGTAGAATACGTCGACGTTATTATTCCTGGAGGTTAGGTCGTATGTACCTTGCAGTTTGGAGTAGTATGAGAACGCAATGTGAAGCATCTGCTCCCCTTGAGCTTTGACAGTGGAAAACCAACTTACGGTGGCGGTGTCCAAGAGGCATGACGTAAAGTACTGCGCGCCAAGCGCCCTCTCGATCCCGAATAGATCCATCGCTTGCAACAACAGGTCGCGTGCAACGAAATGAGTCCAGAGTCGACCACCGTCAAGATCCCCGGAGTGGTTTAAAACGCTATTGATAATGGCATAGTTAATCAGGGTATAGAAATTAACATTGAACGTCGGAGAAAAGTTTAGGTGGTTGACACCTTGCCGATGTTTCCATATTAAGACACCCAAGTCATCGACCGACTCAACGGTTTGATTATTCACCGTTATATCCGGCAGTTGGTATTCCCCCCATGCACTGAGGTGCGCAAGATTCTTGTCTGTATTGAAGCGAGCAACGTCCAGTTTCTGGAACTGCGGTGCGAGGTCCGTGGTTGCGTGCGACCCCAGGATCCCTGTGCTAATCCCGCGCTCCACTTGCAGCGCGCTAACCAGATCGGTGGTCATAGAGTTAACCTCGACGGCGAGCCTGGTCCTGTCTGCCACCACCGCCGTCTGGGCCGTGCGAACGATCGTGACCGTTGCTAGAATCAAGAGAGTGATCAGCGGCAACGTCAGAAGCGCGAGAACCTTAACAAAATCCTTCCTCACGGAATTCTTGGAGACGTCGGAGAGAAAGAGAGCGGTGTGAGATGAATATCCGCTAAAGATGCTCTCGGTGTCGGCTTTCCCGCGAAGAGGACGCGTCACCCTATCGAGACTCCCTTTGCTCTCCGTGACTGGGCTAATACGGACGTCCGGTATGGGCGATATCATATTGTTACGTTTGGTCTTCATCGTTATTGCGACGACAGCTAAACGAACATTTTCGATCACCCAACTAATTTCTTAGTCCTCACGACAACCAGAACGACGAGCGAATGTCAATATTTTCGCGATCACCCGTGCAGTCGCTGAGGCGAGTGCTGACAAAATCCTTGATATATTTTTTGTTGCCGTCTTGTATCCGAATTACGCGGATATTAGTGCAATCACCCGGATTGGCCGTGCAGACTACTGCGAGTTTCTTACAGCCACTTTGCATGTGGAGGAAATCATGGATTAGAGGACTAGAAAACAATATGTCAGAAACTGCGCGCTCCAAATACGCCAATTCGTCTTAATGAAAATATCTACATTGACTGCCAGATGAACTTATTATTCTGGTTGAATGGTTCTCTGGTCACACTGCACAACAACAGAACATTACTAATTGATGCAATACATCATTACCCAAAGTAGGCATATGCTCCCATATCACGTACTTAATTATAATACACAACATGCAGCAGACATACGTATCGAACAGGTGCGAACTGAGCAATGCAAACGCAGCCTCAAATATATATAGATCAGCTTCTATCTGGAATAGTTTACCACTTAGTGTTAAGTCATGTGAAACCATTGCATCATTTAGAAAACGTATAATCATCTACTTGAAGTGCCATTACTGATATCTTGAATTGCCCGAATTATAACCTATAATGTCATGGAAATTTGGGGTTC